>JAQZBX010006599.1:0-52711 GCA_029593785.1 Cabassous unicinctus | reverse complement strand
GGAAGGGCAGTCAGGGCAATAAGGCAACTAGAATGAAATGAAATGTTAGATATTCATGGATGCTGTTATTACATGAATGGAAAATGCACCACAATGTACAATATTACAATCAGTAAGAGAACAGAGCAAGTCTCTGAGTACAGGCTCAAGAAATAAAATCAACATTATTGCTGTACACCAGCAACAACTAGAAAATAAAGGAAATACCAGACTGGGAGAAAATATCATAGCAAATAAACCAATAAAGGATTAATTTACAAAATACCTAAATGCAATATGAAAATCACAAATGACCCAACAGAGAGTGAAGAGAGTATATGAAGAAAAAGAAGTATGCAGGTGTCAATAAACATTTAGAAAACTGCCTGTAGCAGGTACTGCAAGATCCAGGGTACAGGAGGCCCACAGGGCCCAGGGAGGGTGGGATCCCAGGACCAGAGGGAGGAGACAGTGTGGGAGGATCTCTGCCACCCCAGCTCCAGGACACCCCATTTGAATCCCTCCCCCTCTCCAGGGTAGTAAAGTTTATGATTGGCTCATTCTTCTCTTATGACCTGCATGTGGCAATACTTGGGGGACATTCCCACGCTTCCAAGACTTCTTTGAGATCACTTTAAAAAGTTGTGCAAGAAATGCATTCTGAATATGTTCAATAGTGAAGCAGATACACAGAGAGTATTTTCTGTTTGAATGCAGGGTTTGGGGATTCTTGGTACAACAGGCTGAAACAATGAGGGATTGTATCGTACTTGATATAATTCAGGAAAGGGACTCCCTGTACCATCACACCAACAGGGTGTGTGCCCCAACTGCCTGGGATCCAGCAAGAGCATTTTCCATCTGAGGTAAACTGATGATAGTATCTCCCTCTGCCCTCTGTGTCACTGTGCCCTGAGGGCAAGGGTGGTCCCTCCAGGGACGAAACATTTCACAGAAAGAGAAAACTCAATATCTGGAAAAAAGCAATCAATGGCAAATGTGCTAGAATATGGGAAGAATGGATAAGTAGAATTTTGATTGATTGCATGTTTTAAAAGAACCAAAGAAAAGCCTCACCAGGAGCACACCAAACAGAACACCTGAGGTTTCATTTCATGGAAATGAACACTTTGAAATGCATGGAAACAATGTGCTTCCTTCTTCCTTTTATCCCCTCAATCAGAATCCCAGAGTTCTATAACTTCCATAGAATTGAACATTCTTTCTCAGCCTTGCAGAGGTTAGTTCCCTGCCACAATATTCTTTCAGCTTTACCTAAGACAGTGAATAAAAGAAAATAAGCAGGAGGAAACCAGAGACTGGAATTTTTACAATGATCTTTTTGGGATACAGGGAACAATCACAAGAACTCAAAAGAAAGAAATCTTGAAAATCTGAATGTGTATGTGCTTCATGGGACTATACACAATTCAAACTTTTATTATTAAGGAATTTCACTGCTTCAGACAATGTACAGGATCTGGGAACAGAAAGGTGGGAAAACAAGTATTATTCTCTCCTTAGGGAAACAGCAGGAGATGGTGAAATACCATTACACACTTATGAGACTAGTTAAAAATAGAGAATACCAAATAGTGGCATGAATGCAGAACAATGCTCACATGAATGCAAAACAAAACAATACAGCCACACTGGAAGACAGTGTCAATTTCTTATACACTTACCAAATGACCTGGTAACCCCACTTCTACCTATTTCCTCAAGTGAATTGAAAGTATTTTCACACAAAGTCCTGTACACAAATATTGAAGCAGGTTTGTTCTTAATTACCAAAAACTGGGAAAAAAAATGGCAATATTCATCAACAGTGGTAAAAAGGACAGGAGAAAGGATTGCTGAGTAATATGGGGGCCTGAATAGCCCCTCTCATCCTAGGTGAAAAAAAAAGAGACAATTAAACAGTAACAGAAAAGCATCAAAGCCCTCCTCTATTTATATAAAAAAGGAGAGAGACACACTCATCCAAAGCTGGCTTAACCTCCAAGGCAGATGCCCACTGGCAATAATTCATGAGTCCAAAATTTACTTAAAAAGATGAGAAGATGCAATTGGGAGAGCATTTCTTTAAGCTTTCAGATAGACCAGAGTTCATCCCCAGGGAGGACCCAGTTGACACAGTCAAGGAACTTTTTTTACAAGAAAACCCCACCTCTTAAACAAGGCCCCTACTAACAGCCAGGCTATGGACCAGGTGGAACTATTGGCAGGACCTGAGAATTTCTCATGTCAGTCACAGATCTTGTTTTGTCAGGCCCAAGTAGCCATCCTAAAGGGAGCAGCACAGCCCCTTTCCTGGGACACCCCAGCATATCACAGGCCCAGTCCCTTGCCTCCCTGGGAATTGTGCTTATTGGAACAATTCTTATTAAACAGTGATGCCTAGTGATGGCTACTTTTGCTCTTAATTTCCCCACTATGGGATGCATGAGGCCCCATTTAAGAAGACTGTCCATCCTGCTGGTGGGGCCATAGGGGGGTGCCTAGTTGATGGTCCCAAGGGAGCCCAGCCTTCCAGTCATCACTTCTAAGCCACCAGACCAGTGAGTGAAGCCATCAGGGCTTATGAAACATGACCTGACACCACCTGAAGCCCATCAAGCCTCCCTTGTATATACCATGTGAAGAAGAATCACCAAAGTGAATGTCTGTATTTCAATGAGCATGATGGGGAAGATTGGTAATTGTACACAGCCAATGTGACAAATAATACCAATTTTTAAAAAAGACATGCAGTTAGTATATTGCTGGTGAATTTGTCCATTATATGTTTGTTCTCTTGAAACAATGGGTATGGAAAAAGACTGAGGACCAAGCTCCTGAATAGATCAATATATAGATATAGATAATACACACACACACACATACACACATATATATATATTACTTAGAACATTTGAATAAGTTTACACAAGAGAAAACATTTGCCAGTGGTCTTCTCATAGAAATTAGAATGGAGAGGGCATACAGCAGGAGAAAATTTTATTTTTGATTTTATGCACATTTCCCTGCATGTCCCTGGTTAAGACTGTTCCTTTGTCCTTCAATCCATATTCTTTGAAGACTCTCTAAGTGTTTCTGATCAGAGTCTCTTGGCTTCTTTAACTTCTTGATATTTTCATATAAATTTCCTTAGAATGGGGACTCTTTCCTTATTAAGAAGTATGATCTTAGCAAGTTTTTCTGATCAGATAATCTGTCAGACTGTGTTGATTTGATTTTGATTTGGTTTATGAGTATCATTTTGTGATTTTTATATCATTCCCTACCTCAGTGTGTAATTAAATTTGGGACAGTGGCAACAAAGTATGCATTTCTAAATAAATATTAATAGTATATTCATTATACCACTGAACCAGCCTGAGAGACAAAAATAGCAATACTTTTCATGATTCCATTTAAGAAAATTGAAACTACTCAACTAAAACTTCCAGCTACCCTTAATGGCATTGAAAACAATTCAACCCAAATATGAATTGCCTTTAAATTCACTTATGATTTACAAAAAATAAATGTATGTCAGTGATGTTGATGAATCTGAAAGTTTGCTGTTCATGGGAAATTTAATTTTTACAAATTTATTTTCAGCAAATTGCTTGTGGACAATGTGCTGTGTTCAGTAATTGTGATGAAGTTGGCATTGTAGAGGAGACAACTCTGTAGATGCAAAGATACAGCTCATTTCCCCATAGAATCCAGTGTTTAGAAGGACTGGCTCACTTATTCTTAGAATTACATTCACATATTCACATTCTGCAAAAATCTGAGGCAAATTAATATAAACGTAGCAATATCCATGATTTCATTTCTTTGTTTTCAAAAAAGTTTCATGTGCTTTTCTAATACCATTTGGAGCAAGGAAACTTGCTTATATGGTGCCATACAAACATAGTTTAAAATGATATGATTCCTTGTGTCAATTTTCTCCCTGGAATCTTGTTTCCACACACACAAAAAAACAATATTTTATGTCTAAGAGGAGTAAGTGAATGCAAGGAGCCCTTCCATAGGCCCAGTTCTGCCTCACATTGAACACTTTGCCATGGGGATAATTACTGAAACTCTCTGTGTGTTTCTTTATCCAACAAGAAAGGAAAAAGATGAGTCATTTTTGGGTTTCCCATGTGACAGTCAGTCCTGAATCTCTACAGACTTCCAACACCTACTCTCCAGTTCATTGGACTCACCCACGACAAATAAGGAAATGATGATGGACAACCACCATACCAAGGAAAACAGAGACTACAACTGCAAGCAAGATAGTCCCATCCATCTGCCTCATGGGATCTAATCCCCTCCCAGTTAGAGTTGGAGAGGGCATCACCATCTCAGAATCCTCAGGACCAGAGAATGAACAATGGACTAGAGTAGACTTACTGTTATTCTACTATAGACTTATTATTTTTCTAGCAATGGAAGAACTTATATAATTGATGTGGAGGCAGTGGTCACCAGATATTCTGGGTTGAGGGAAAGGGAAAAAAAGATGTAATATGGGGGCATTTTTGGGACTTAGGAATTGTCCTGTCCATTATAATGTCCTGGCCATTATATATCTTGTCATAACTTACAGAATTGTGCAGGAGGGAGTTTAAACTATAATCTACACTTAGTGGCAATAGTGGCAATGTTCTAATATGTGTTCATCAATTGCAACAAATGTACCACACTAATGAAAGATGTTGTTAATGTGGGAAAGTGTGTCAGGACTAGTGAGTGGGGCATATGGGAAATCCTTATTTTTTTATATATCAATTATGTTATCTATGTACCTTTAAAAAAAATAAATACATTTTTTTTTTTAAAGAAAGATGAGTCATAGGCTTTAAACTTCCAGTTAAAAAAAAAACAAGTGCTCTTTAAACAATTGAAATCCACTATGTAAAAGTGATTAAAACAGAGAACTTGTGAGGGAGGCAGGTGCAATCCCTGGACCTCCAGCCTCCAAAGCAACCTCTATGTTGGATGCCTTCATAGAATGTTCTCTGATGCCCAATGGATTTTCTCCCTGTACCATATTTTGGCATTTTTAAAACCATGCATTTATGTAAGTACAAAGGTTGTAAATAAAGCGGGTCACAGAAATAAGTTTACTTCTCACATTTTATCAAAAATTATCCTACATTGATTTAATAGCTGATGCATGCATTGCAATGTTGCCAAAGTGCTGTAGTATTATTTTGTTTTTAAATGTTTTCCTCTACATGCTTATATCTGTGTGCAGGTATGTGTGTTTGTGACAGTAAATTTTAAAGGATGAAAAGCAGAGACCAGGCTACACTGAGGTCAGAAACACCTCTAATTACAGGACTCCATTCAGGCCTATCTAGAGAATTATTGCCCCCACCAATTGTTTTCATTTTACTTCAGAGCTTGGGAAACATGTAAAAAAGTGTACATAAGACATTCTGCCTGGAAGAAGAGATGTATTCCTGGAAAAAAGACAGGCCCCCAAAGTTCAGAAATAGTATTCAAGTCAGTCCTCTGTGCTTGGACCTATATTGGATTAGGCTATGAGCTCCTGGGTGGGGAAATAGTCTTCTTTTATTATGCATTAGGCTATGGGCCATTAGGGAAATGCAAAGTCAAACCACAATGGGATGTCACTACACACCTATTAGAACAGATAAAATAATAGTGGCAATACCAAATGCCTTAGAAGATGCCCAGACTGGATCCCTGCTACATTGTTGATGGGAATGTAAAATGGGACAGCCAATCTGGAAGATAGTTTCTTAAAAACAAAACAAAACACAAGAGAAACTATACTAAAACTGCAAATTCCATAAGATGCACCAATTGCCTTCTGGGGTTTTTATGCCAGAAATAAAAATTTACGTCCAAACAAAAACATAAATATTCATATCAGCTTTATTTGTAATAACTCCCAAATGGAAACAACCCAAATGTCCTTTAATAGTAAAGCTTGTAAACAAATTGTGGTCCTTCCCTACCATGAAATATGAGGCAGCAAAAAAAAGCCACAAACTATTGGCACACACAACAACGTGGATGGATCTCAGGATGCTATGTCAAGTGAAAAAGCCAACCTTAAAAAGTCACATATTTGATGATTACACTTATATAACATTATCTAAGTGACAAAATTATAGAGATGGAAAACAAATTAGTGTTTGCCACGGGTTAGGAATGATGAAGATTAGGGTGGGGATCTGAGGGAAGTGAGTATGGTGCAAGGACTGAAAAATTCTGTACCTTGCTGTCATAGTGGTAAGACAAACTGACACCTGTGGAAAAAATGGAAAAGAAAAAAGAACTGTGGGCGTATTGTTCCAATTTCTATTTTCTGGCTTTGATATTGCACTATAGTCATATCTGAAGTCATTTTGGGCGGAAACTGGGTAAAGGGTATATGTGACATCACAGTATACTATCTTTGAAAACTTCTGTGAATCTATAATTATTTCAAAATAAAAATAAAAACAATAAATTGCCTTGCAATATACTTCAATGAAATGATATCAAAATAAAAATGCTATTTACAATAGCATCAAAATAAATACATCTATGAATCTGAAAGATCAATTACCTAATCACTTATTTTAATAATCTTTCTAATAGAAAGGAAAAGTAAATAAATGGGGAGGGAGCCCATTAAATAGACCCCAAAGCACAGTATTGGTGACTGGCAGAAGATGCCGTCAGTTTAGGTGGGCACTCACAATTTCTCTCCCAAAGAGTGGCTGATTGGGGACGGAATCCTATCTGGGTGTTCTGTTCTGGGAGCCTGTGGAGCAAGAACCTTGGGGACATCAATCTGGAGGAGCTGGACAGTGAGGTGGAATGCTAAATATAAAACTCGTGATTTTTTTTCCCCCAGCTTGAAATCATGGACGCAGAAGGCTAAGCTCCACCCTCCCAAGAACCCAGTGAGATGGAGCACTCTCTGAGAGTGGGAGGGTTCTGGAAAAGGGTGAGAGGGTTTTTTTCTGTTGCTTTGGCTGCCTGGGCCCCCTTGAACCTTTTTGGGAGCAAACCACCCAGGTAGAAGTGGTGCTTCACTGAGGGGAGAGGTGATTCTGCTGAGGAAGCCTGATTTACCTAACAGCCATGGCACACAGAGGCTTGGCTTGGGAGGGGGTGGAGCAGCCAATTTTATAGTTCCGCACTGAGTATCAGTCTCAGCTCCCCTGGGGGTAGGGTCACACAGTGAGAAGTGTTTGATAAATTTCCACAGGCTTATTTAGGGTCCCCTCAGTTGAGGGGGTGGTCCAGAAGAGGTCTTCTTTTGGGTCCCTTATTTCTTTCAAAAATTTTTAAAAAATTTTATTTAATTGCTAAAGTCTGCCTCAAAACCTTCAGAGAGAAGGCTGCAGGGTAATTGATTGATGAACGCAGGCTGATAGGCTCCACAAGAGCCTAAGAAGGAATGTTGTTATTCCTTAGCTTTGTTTGACTGCATGCTTTTGTGTTTGTTTGGTTTTTCTTTGTTTGTTTGTTTCTTGCTTTTCTTTCCTCTTTCCAACCCCCTCCCCTTTTAAAATTAGGTGCTGCTAGCTTGTTTCCTCTTTGTTGTGTTGCTTCTTCTCTGAATTTCCATTCTCTGTTTACAGTGATTTTGTCCACCAATGCTATGTCTTTACATTCCTTCATCTTTCCACCTTCTGCTTTCTGTTGTGGTTCTTATATTCCATGTTTTTTCATTAGTCCTCAACTTCAAGAGTGTGGATTTCTATCTTGTCTATTCTGCTTTTATTTTTCTTTACTTTTGTTTTTAAATTAACTTTTTCCTTTCAGCCCATTCTTTACTCTTTGCCTCTCTCCTCATCATTCTGGACTTTTAAATCATTCTATATATTTTTCTCTATTTGGTTTTCCAATCCACTGTAAATACTTCACTTTTATCCCCCGATTACTCTACACTGCCTACATGAATTAAATATTCATTTTGCTAAGTTTGATATGGACCCTCTTGTAACTTTTATCAATATTACTATTACCCTTTTTCCTTTCTTACCTCTTTTAATTCCTCTGGTCCTAATCTATTTCTTTCAAGGGAACACAGAAAAAAGCAAGTAAATACAACAAGAAGAACAAAGTGTCAAAGAGAAAACTTAACACACACACAGAACCACAAGCTAAATAAAACCCTACAGCAGAGAGAGAAGCTAACCAGTTGAATAAATCCATCAAGAAAAAATGCTGACAAGAGGACAACAAAAAATTACAAACCATACTGAGAAACAGGAAGACATGGACCAGTCCAATGAACAAACTGAAAACCAGAAAGAGATGCAGAAAATTGAACAACTAATCAAAGCTGCCAAACAAATATCATGGACTAACTTAATGAAGTGAAGCAAGAGATTAACGATATTAAGAAGACCCTAGGAGAACATACTGAAGAACTTGTAAACATATATAAAAAGATAACAGATATGATGGTGATGAATGGCACAATCCAAGAAATAAAAAAAATGCTGGATTCACATAACAGCAGATCAGAACAGTCAGAAGAAAGAATTAGTGATATAGAACACAGTATATCTGAAATCAAACAGATAGTAGAACAGATAGATAAAAAGATAGAAAAAAATCCAGCAGGGACACAGGGATTTAGCTGACAACACAAAACAAAGAAACATGTGCATTATAGGCATCCCAGAGGAAGAAGAGAAGGGAAAGAGAACAGAAGGAATGTTGAAGGAAATAATGGCTGAAAATTTCCCAACCCTATTGAGGGAGATGGGTGTTCATTTCCAGGAAACACAGCATAACCCAAACAATATAAATCTCAACAGGCATGCTCCAAGACTTATAATTATCAAAATGTCCAATGTTCAAGACATAGAGAAAATACTCAAGGCAGCAAGAGAAAAGAGAACCATCACATAAAAGGGAAGCACAATAATATTAAGTGCTGATTTTTCATCTGAAACCTTGGATGCAAGAAGACAGTGGTATGACACAGTCAAGGTACTAAAAGAAAAAAACTTCCAGCCACAAATTCTCTATCCAACAAAGCTGGCATTCAAAAATGACAGAGAGTTCAAAATATTCACAGAAAAATAGAAATTAAGAGAGCATGCCAATAATAAATCTGTACTTCAAGAAATAGTAAAGAAAGTTCAACAGGTTGAAAGGATAAAACAGGAGAGAAATTTTTGGAGGAGAGTGTAAGAACAACTCAAAAGTCAAAAAGAGAAATAAGAACAATATATGACATACATAAAACAATGAAAATATGGCTGATGTAAGAAATTCCTTGAGAGTAATAACACTGAATGTTAATGGATTAAACTCACCAGTCAAGAGACACAGATTGGCAGAATGGATAAGGAAATATGACCCCTCTATATGTTTTCTTCAAGAAACCCACCTTAGACCCAGGGATTCAAGGAGGTTGAAAGAAAATGGCTGGAAAACAAGTTTACAAGCAAACGGTGACCAAAAAAGGGGAGGAGTAGCTATCCTAATATCAGACAAAATAAAATTAAATGCAAAACTATTGTAAGTGACAAAGATAGACACTATATATTAGTAAAAGGGATAATCTTTTAAGAAAAGAGAACCATCATAAACACTTATGCACCTATTCAGGGTGCCTCAAAATACATGAGGCAAACACTGGAAAAAATAAGTGGAGAAATAATTGCTTCTAAAATTATAGTGGGGGACATTAATACACCATTATCATGATAAGACAAAACATCCAGACAGAGAATCAATTAAGAAAAAGACTCTGAATAATACATTAGAGGACCTGGACCTAATAGACCTATACAGCATGCTACACCCAAATACAGCAGGGTATAAATTGTTCTTGAGAGCACATGGATAATACTCCAAGATAGACCACATGCCAGGCCACAGATCAACTCTAAATGAATTCAGAAAGATGGAGATTATAAAAGTAATTTCTGTGACCAATATGGAATGAAATTGGAAATCACTAAGGGCCAGAGAACCATATTAGGCAAACAGATAAGGAAGTTAAACAATACACTCTTAGACAAAGAGTCGGTCAAGGAGGAAATCTCAAAAAAAAAAAAAATCCATAAGTATCTTGAAACAAATGAAAATGAAAACACAACATATCAAAACCTATGAGATGAAGCCAAAGCTGTACTGAGAAGGAAATTCATAGCCATAAGTAAATATATTAAAAAAGAAGAAAGAGCTAAAATTGAAAACCTTACAGCAAACCTGGAGGAATTAGAAAAAGAACAACAAATTAACCCCAAAGGAAGTAGAAAGAAGGAAATAACAAAGATTAAGCAGAACTAAATGAAATAGAAAATAAGAAAGCACTAGAAAAATTAAACAAAACCAAAAGCTGTTTCTTCGAGAATATCAGTAAAATTAACAAACAGCCAGACAAACACAGAAAAACTGAGAGCAGATGCAAAAACACCAAATAAGAAAAGAGGAAAGGGATATCACTACTGACCCCATAGAAATAAAAATTATCATAAGAGGACACTTCAAAAAATTATATGACAACAAGAATGATAATTTAGAGGAAATGGACAAATTCCTAGAAACTCACAAGCAGTCTACAATGATGAAAGAAGAAACTGATGAACTCAACAGCCCAATTACATATAAAGAGATAGACTCTGTCATTAAAACCCTCCTAACTAAGAATAGCCCAGGACCAGACAGCTTCATAGGTAAATTCTACCAAACATTCTGGAAAGAGCTAACACCAAACCTGCTTAAGGTCTCCCAAAAAATAGAAGTTGAAGGAACATTGCCTAACTCATTCTATAGTGCCAAATTACCCTAATACCAAAGCTGAAAAAGATAACAGAAGAAAAGAAAATTACAGACAAATTTCTCTAATGAGCCTAGATGGTAAAATCCTCAAAAAAATACTTGCTAATTGCACTCAACAACATATCAAAAGAATTATACACCATGAGCAAGTGGTTTCATCCTGGGTATGCAAGGATGGTTCAACATAAGAAAATCAATCAATGTAATATAACACATAAACAGATTGAAAGGAAAAAATCACATGATCATCTCTAAAGATGCAGAAAAAGCTTTCTGAACATGAGAAAGGATATATAGGGAAAACCCAAAGCTAACATCATCTTCATTGGTGAAATCCTAAAATCCTTCCCTCTGAGATCAGGAACAAGACAGGGATGCCCACTATCATCACTCCTGCTTAACATTGTCTTAGAAGTACTTGCTCTAGTACTGAGGCAAGAAAAAGATATAAGAGGAATCCAAAGTGGAAAAGAAGAGGTTAAAATTTCATTATTTACAGATGACATGACCCTATATATAAAATGCCCTGAGAAATCTACAATAAAGTTTCTAGAACTTATAAAGTAGTTCAGTAATGTTGCAGGCTATAAGATCAATGTTCAAAATCAGAAGCATTTCTGTACACCAATAATGAGCAATCCGAAGAGAAATCAAAAGGCAAAATTACCATTTACAATAATAATTAATGTATCAAATACCTATAAATAAATTTAACTAAAGATGTAAAGGACATATATACAGAAAACTACACAACTCTGTTAAAGGAAATCAAAGAAGATTTAAATAAATGGAAGAATATTCCTTGCTGATGGATAGGAAGACTAAATATCATCAAGATGTCTATCCTACCCAAACTATCTAAAGATTTAATGCAATCCCAATAAAAATCAACACTGTATTTTTTAAGGAATTGGAAAAACTAACTACAAAACTTATTTGGAAGGGTATGAATCTCTGAATCACCAAAAACTTATTGAAAAATAGAAATGAATTTGGAGATATCATACTACGTGGCTTTAAAATAAACTACAAAGCTACAGTGGTCAAAACTGCATGGTATTGGCACAAGGATAGACATACTGACTAATGGAACCAAATTGAGACTTCTGACATAGATCCTAGCATATACAGTCATCTGATATTTGACAAGGCCACCAAGCCCATTGAGTTAGGAGAGAATGGCTCCTTCAACAAGTGTTGCTTGGAGAACTGGATATCCATATCCAAAAGAATGAGAAAGGAACACCATCTCACACCTTATACAAAAATCAACATAAAATGGATAAAAATCTAAATATAAGATCCAAGACCATAAAGACCTTGGAAGATAATGCAGGGGAGCATCTACAGGACCTGGTAATAGGAAATGGTTTCATGAACTTCACCCACAAAGCACAAGCAGCAAAAGAAAAAAAATAGATAAATGGGACCTCCTCAAAATAAAAAACTTCTGCACCTCTAAGACGTCATCAAGAAAATAAAAAGGCAGCCTACACAATGGGAGAATATATTTAGCAACCATATATCTGAGAGGAGCCTAATATCCTGCATATATAAAGAAATCCTACACCTCAAAAATAAAAAGACAAACAACCCATTTAAAAGATGGGCAAATGACCTCTAAAGATGCTTCTCCAAGGAAGAAATACAAATCACAAAAAAACACATGAAAAAATGATTGACATCACTAGCTATTAGGGAAATGGAAATGAAAACTACAATGAGATACCATCTTACACTCATTTGAATAGTGACTGTTAATAAAACAGCAGACTATAAGTGTTGGAGAGGATGTGGATCCTGCTTGTGGGATTGTGGAATGGTCCAGCCACGGTGGAGAACAGTTTGGTGGTTCCTCAGGAAAGTAACTATAGATCTTCTGTATCATCCAGTGATTCCACTGCTGGGTATATACCAGAAGAATTGAAATCAAAGACATGAACAGATAGATGCACATCAATGTTCATAGAGGCATTGTTCACTATTGCCAAAAGTTGGAATCAACCCAGGTGCCCATCAACAGATGAATGGATGAACAAAAAGTGGTACATAGATAAAATGGAATATTACTCAGCTGTAAGAAGGAATAAAGTGCTAACACATGGGATAACATGGATGAATCTTGAAGACCTTATGTTGAGTGAAGCAAGTCAGGCATTGAAGAATGAACAGTACATGATCTCACTGATATGAATTAAGGAAATTAAGCAGTCTTCAAGAACTACTGTCTGAAAGATAGTTTTACAAGAAAGAGAAAGAGAAGAGAAAGTTGTGAGCCATCACCCGTATAGATGTAATCTATGGTAAAGTGATAGAGTGTAGTTGTGTATTGAAGGGATAGGACAGATGAGTAGTGATATTATTGGATTTGGTGGTGAAGTGTTGACAGGTGAGTAGATTGGGAAGGAGGGTTAGAATACCCAGGATACTTTGGGGAGAGATGGGAGAGGGACCAAGTGAACACTTGGAATTTGTGGATATGAGGGTGAAATTACAGAGGTGGGAAAGTTCTTAAGGCAATATGACAAGGAAATGTCACTCTTTTTTCGTGTTTGTTGGGGGGGGGGCATTCAGGACAGGGTGCATCTAGAGCAGGCTTCTAGGTAGTGTGTGAGTGTTCATCCTGTCATAATGTGTTGTGTCAGTGGGTGGAGACCCACACAATGAGTGGGAAGTTGATGGACTCCCATTTGGAGAGGACCAATTAGTTCAGAAATATACAGGTGGGGGTCTCTCAAGAGCATGGGTGGCTCCTAATAGGGGAGGACAAACCAGTGTGTCAAGACCTCTTGTTGCATGTAACTATGAATCTTGTCATCCAATGAGTCAAACCAGGGGGTTGTCATGGACACCAGGGAGATGGGGAGGGAGGAACAGAATAGATCAAACAGGGGGTATTTAGTGGTCAATGGAAATGTTTTTCATTACCTTACAGTGATGGACACAGGACATGGTAAATATCATCAAAATTTATAAAAGTGTATGGTCTAAAATGGAAACCATACTGTAAACCATTCACAATGTTTAGTAGCTATGTTTCACTATCTGTATGTCAGTTATAACAATGATACCATCTACATACAAAAATGTTTTAATGTGGCATGAGGAAAGGGGGAGGAGGTTGGGTATATGAGTGTCTCTTGTATTCTGTGTGTGACTTTGCTGTTACCTAAAACTTCTTTGAAACTTAAATGAAAAATAGTGAAGTACTGGAGAGTGAGAGGGGGAAGGTGCCACAGTACAGACTGGACACCAGATATTACAGTGATAAAAGGCAAAAGATCAAAAAAAATTTTTAAATTTTTTCCCACTGTCTGAATATCCCAATCCTTTAACTTAATTTAAATTTTTTTTTTTAATTTTCATGTGTTTTATCACTTACATTTAAACATCATTATTATTTCATTTTCCTATTAATTGGATTTGGTTATTGTATTGCTTTCATCTTTAAGGAAGCTTTGGATCACAGAAGGGTGACAACTGGGGTGGAAGAAGATCGTTGGTGGGGGGTATCAGGGATGGGGGGTGCATGGGAGGAAGTTCACCTGAACATACATAAAAGGTATGTAAAATTGTTCAAATGTTCATGGGGCATGGTCACAGTTGGTGGAGAACCACTCAATAAATGAGAGAACACTGAATTCCCATCCTGGAAAGCTCTGCCATATTCTCGAGAGGGATTAGCAACAGTCCCCCAAGTGCAGGGGCAGTGTTTGACAAAGGAAGATGATCCACTGAGGGGCTCTTGTTATTGATGACTAGCCTTATGAGTCTTTGCTCTTGAAATTGAAACTTAGCCTATTGTTTTGGGGTGCCTAAGGGTTGCCTACTGAGAGCCTCCTTGTTGCTCAAATGTGGCCTCTCTCTAAGCCAAACTCAGCATATGAATGCATTACCTTCCTCCCAGCATGGGACATGACTTCAGGGGATGAGCCTCCCTGGCAATGAGGGATTACTAACAAGTGCCAATGGGTAATATGACTGGAAAAAGACCTCAAATAAAAGGGAAAAGGTAAAGACGAATGAGTTCATGTGGCTAAGAAACTTCAAAATCAGTCAGGAGGTCATCCCAGAGGTAATGCTTGTGCACATCTCAATAGGACCTCATAGGCATCCAATGTGGATATCACCCCAAATAGATTGATTCCTGAAGTCTCTGGGACACCCAGGTCCTATATCAGGGTGGATAGCCCCAGAATTTCATGCCTTATCAGTGGGCCCTACTTTGGAATCCTTGCTCCTGAGAGTGACAGAGTTGGACCCAAATATGTCTTCTGTGCACATGGTCCATCTGTCCCTTCTATTCAAACCTATATGTGGTGCTAGAGTTTGTAGGTGTACTTCCAGAGACCGGAGTCTTTGGGCTGTCCATGTGCCAGCTGGGCCCAGAATCTTGGTGGAGCTGCAACTCCTACTCTACAACTCAATGGACTCACCCTGGACACCTGGCGGGGAGATGATGATGGACAACGACCATCCCAGGGAATGGAGAGGCTCTGCAGCTGCAGGCAGGATAATCCCATCCATCTTATCCATGGGATACAAGCCCCCTCTCACTTGGAGGTGGAGGGGACATCACCATCTCAGACTCCTCAGGATTGGGGGAAGAGCTATGGACTAGAGTGGACTTACTGGTATTCTGTGATAGACATATTGTGATTCATGCAATGGAAGTAATTACAACATTAATGTGGAGTCAGTGGCCACCAGATGCTTTGAGGGGAGGGAGAGGGAAAAGCAGTTGTAAAACAGGGGCTTTTTTGTGACTTGGGAATTTTCCTGAGTGACATTGCAATGACAGATATAGGCCATTTTATATCATCATATAACATATAGAACTGTGTACGAGACAGTGTGGTCTACAATGTGAACTATGGTCCATGCTTAGTGGCAAAGTCCCAAGATGTGTATATCTATTGCAGGTGATGTACCACTCTAATGAAGGATGTTTATGTGGGAGGTTGTGGGACGAGTGGGAGGTGGGACACATGGGAATCTCTACAATTTTTGTGTAACATTTATGTAATCTAAGTATCTTTTAAAAAATAAAAAAATATTAAAAAAGAAAACCATAAAAACAAAAACACAGTATTGGTAAGGTCTCAGTTCTACCCAAATTGATTTATAGATTCAATACAATCCGAAGTTCCCAGCAGGTTTTTCTCGAAGTAAGGAGCAGATTTAAAATTTGTATGATAAAGAATATAACTTAGAATAGTCAAAAACTTTGAAATAAAAGAATAGATTTAGAACATCTAAACCACCTGATATCAAGACAGAATTTTAATCTCCAGTACTCAAGACCATGAGCCTTTGGCAAGTAAATGGCCAAGTCAAACTGTGAATCACAATACAGAGACCAGAAATAGCCCATACATATGGTTAATAGATTTTCAGCAGATATGCTATGATAATTCAGTGGAGAAAGTATGGGCTTTCCAATGAATAGTCTTCAAACACATCTTGATAACAGACTGGAATGTGAAATGTAAACTCTAAAACTTCCATAAGAAAACTTATGAAAATTCTTCATATTTTTGACTTAGGCAAAGATTTCTTAGCCATGGCAGCAAAACCACAATTTCTAAATAAATAAAATAGGATTTCATCAAAATGAAGAACTTCTGTTATTCAAAAGGCACC
This sequence comes from Cabassous unicinctus, assembly GCA_029593785.1. NCBI lineage: Eukaryota > Metazoa > Chordata > Mammalia > Cingulata > Chlamyphoridae > Cabassous > Cabassous unicinctus. The sequence continues at coordinate 36,331 of JAQZBX010006599.1, read as the reverse complement.
ATGAAGAGAATTAGGAAATAAGCCACAGACTCAAAGAAAAGTTTTGCAAATAATATATCTGTTAGATGACTTGTATGCAAAATATAAGAGCTTGCAGAACTCAAAAATAACAATACATAAAATATTTAAACACTTTAACAAAAAGAAAATGTATTGATGTGAAATAAGCATCTAAAGAAGATGTACAAAACCTTTAGTTTTTAGGAAACTGTAAATTAAAATCACAACACATCAACTCCAATAGCTAAAATTTAAGAAGACTGAACATACCAAATGCTGGCCAGGATATGAAGGAACTAGAACCCTCACACAGTACTGGTGGGAATGTAAAGTTGTACAATCACTTTGAGAAAAATTGCAGCTTCTTATAAAACTAAATAAACACCGATTATAAGGCCCAATCATAGAGAGAGAGACAGTTACCTCTGGGTCTGGTCAGTGGGAACTACAGATTTTCTGTCACTTCATGGGCCCTGCAAGAGAGCCAAAAGGGAGCCCAAAGTGGAAATGAGAACTCAAAATTTTACTTGATCAGAGATACCAACAATATTTGAAGATTTTGTTCTAGAAGATGAGCAGAAAGGGACAGATTATTGGTGAGAGTAATATAGGGTCAGCCCCTATCATCCTAGAAAAGAGAGAAAGGTAATTTACTAGTAACACAAGAGACTGGAGCCCCTCCTCTATTTACATTTAAAAAGGAGGGAGACAGGCCTGTTCAGAGCTGGCTGATAGCTAAGGCAGATACCCACAGGCAAACTATTTTTAAGGTCAGATTTTTACTTAAAATGATGGAGATGATGCAATAGGGAGAGCATTTCTTTAACCATTCAGATAGAAGAGATCTGGAGTTCATCCCCAGCACTAGTGAGGTCCCTTTGAGTCAGAGTCATGGAAACCCCTCTCTGCAAGTTATCAGGTAGCCTATGCTCAACCAAGCCTCCTACTAACAGGAAGGTTAGGGACCAGGTGAACTATTGGCAGGACGTGAGATAGTCTCACATCAGTCACAGATCAGGCCTGGGCAGCCACTCTAAAGGGGTCTGCACAGCCCCTTCCCTGGAGGACCCTCACTTCCTCCTCCTGCATATCAAAAGTGCTCTTCCTACCCCCAGGATTTGTGATATTGGAGCAATTCTTATCCAACAGTGATACCTAGTGGCAGATTTGTTCTTGGTCACCATAAACAGGAAAAAATAAAAATTGTTATCAACAGGTGAAAAACAAAGAAGGTGAGGAGAAAGAGGCAGACTGATTGGTCAGTGAAATATGGCCTCTGAGTGGCCCCTCTCATCCCAGAAAATAAAAGAGTGAGAGAGGTAATTGACTAGTACCACTAAAGACTCAGAGTCTTTCTTCTATTTACATTTAAAAAAGAGTGAGGCAAGCCTAATCAGCATGGGCCTAATAGTCAACACAGATGCCTGCAGGCAAACAATTCATAAGGCCAGATTTTTACTTAAAAAATAGAGATGATAGAATGGGGAGATCATTTCTTTGGCCATTCAGATAGAAGAGACCCAGTGTGCATCTCCAGTCCTGGGGATGCCTCTTTGGCACAAAGTCATGGAACATTTTTTTACAAGGAATCCCCTCTCCCCAAGTTACCAGACAGCCTGGCTCAACCAAGTCTCCTACCACCAGCAAGGCTTGGGACAGGTGAGATATCAGCAGGATGAGAGAGGGTCTCACATCGGTCACAGATCAGGCCCAGACAGCCACACTACAGGGGCCACAAAACCTCTTATTTGGAGGGCCCCCACCTCCACCTTCTGCATATCAAATACCCAGTCCTCTGCCCCCAGGGAATTGTGACTATTGGAAAAATTCTTATCAAAGAGCAATGCCTAGTGGTAGCTTCTTTGGCTCTTACTTTTTTCCATTGTAGGGTATGATACCATAATACCTTGTCTGGAATACACATAAGCTCAGACAATTCATATATAAAATCATATCTGGTCCCCATTTGCCTTTCCCCTGACCTGAGGACTTTCTGGTAACAGAATTGTCATCCAGAAGCAGCCACTGACCTTTCTTCCTGTGGACTGCCCTTCACTATCCTATTTTCCAAGGTCTCCCCTGCAATTTCTCAGTCAGATCCCAAAGCAAAGTTATATGGAAGGGCAGTCCTGAGCTAAGTCTCATCCCCACATATGTCACCACCATGGACACTTTGCCTAAAATATTGATTGAATTAGAGCTCTGAAATCATTAAGGCCTTTAGCAGGTCTTATAAGCATGTTCACAGTTGAGGTCTCTGTAGGCTTTCTTATATGGCCAATAGATTTTCTGCAGATATGTTAAGGCAATTTAGTGGGGAAAACATGGGCTTTTCAACAATAAGTGTTCAATCAATCACATATGGATATACAATCCAGCCAATATCTTGCTGGTGAGAACAGACTCATCCTCAAGATCACTTGGGACACCCTAGAGCAGAGAACTTTTTTTGTTCCATGGAATCTCTTGCCAGTCAGATGAAAACCATGGACCCCTTTTCAGAATGTAGCAGCAGATTGTTTTATGACACCCAACATCGACATGTCTTTAAATTTTAGGGTTACTAAAAATTAATTAAAGTTCATGGTCCCCCTGAAATCTTTCCATGGATCCCTTATGGTCTATGGACCCATGTTTAAAAACCCCTGCCCTAGACAGAGAGAGATGATTGCTTATGAGTGTAGTCAGTAGGAACCACCGATTTCTTCCATTACTGCATGAAATGTCAAACAGGGCCCTGAAAGGGAATCCAAAGTGGAAACTGAAACTCAAAATTTACTTGATTGGAGATTCAAACAATACTTAAAGATTTTGTTCAAGAGGACAAGGAACATCAAAACAACATCAACCATAAAAACTGATGAGTTTAACTTGATTAAAATTAAAGACATTTGTTTAGACAAAGATAGTTAGAAAAGACAAGCAGATTTAAAGAATATATATGTAGATCTCATATCTAACTAAGAGTTTGTATCTGAAATATACAAAGAACACTTAAAACTAACCATAAGAATACAAGCATTCTAATTTATTATTCACTAAATGTCCTTAATAGTACTTCGTTAAAAAGATATATGGGTGGGAAATAAATGAAGAAAACTTCAACATATTAGTCATGAGGGAAATGTAAATTAGCACCTCATGAAATACCACTACACACTAGTTTGAAAAAAAAAAAGAGAATAGCAAATAGTGGCATGAATGCAGAACAGGAACTCATTTTATTACTCATGTGAATGCAAAATAAAACAATACAGCCACTTTGGAAGATAAATTATTAAACAAATGTTTAAACAGCTTTGTTCATTAACACAAAAACTGGAAAAAAAAATGTTCATCAACAGGTGGAAAAAGGGGGGGGGGGTGAGGAGAAAGGGCAGATTGGTTGGTAAGAGTAATATGGGATCTAAGTGGCCCCTCTCATCCCAGAAAAAAAAGGAGAAAGAGAGACGTAACTGACTAGGAACCCTAAAGACTCTGAGCACCACACTAATTACATACAAAAGGAGGGAAACAGGCCTCTCCAGAGCTGGCTGGTAGTGGAGGCAGATGCCCACAGGAAAAACAATTTTAATGCAAGGTTTTTACCTAAAAAGATGGAGTTGATGCAATAGAGAAGAGCATTTCTCTGAGTATTTCCATAGAAAAGACCCTGAGTGCATCCCCAGCTGTGGGGAGGCCCCTTTGACACAGTCATGGAACACTTTTTAATGGGAAACCCCTCTACCGAAGTTACAGGGAAGCCTGGCTCAACCAAGGTTCCTACCACCAGCAATTCTTGGGCCAGGTAAGCTATCAGCAGGACTAGAGAGGGTCTCACATCAGTCACAGATCAGGTCCAGGCAGCCACCCTACAGGCCCACACAGCCCCTTTCCTGAAGCAATCCTGCCTTCTCCACCTGCGTAAAAAGCCCAGTCCCCTGCCCCTTCAACAATGGCGATTATTGGAACAATTCTTATCCAAGACCAACACCTAGCAGATAGTCTCTTTTGCTCTTATTTTCCACACCATAGTTGTTGATGCTTTAACACCTTGCCTGGAATAAACAGAAACCCTGACAACTGTATACATAAAATCAGAGATGGTTCCAATCTGCCCTTCCCCATGATCTAGGGATCATTGGTCTCTGCCTCCTCAGGTCAAGGAGGTCATCATCCCCAGGTGCAGCCATTGGCGAGCCATCCTGTTGTGTTTCCCTGCCATCCTCCTTCCACAGGCCTTCCCAGGACTTTCTCAGCCAGAGTCAGATCCCATAGTAGAGATGTATGGAAGGGCAGTCTTGGGATAAATGTTTCATCCCCAAATATGTCACCATGAACTTTTTGCCTAAAATTCCCAATGAATTTCAGCCCTGATATTGTCTAGCTTCTAGTAGGTCATTGTAACCTTGTTCAGAGTCAAGACCCTGGTGGACTCCCACTTTTGCAGAAGGGAATTAGCCAGTGATGAGATTGCTCATGGAAGTAGGTGCTTACATGTCTAGGGAAATGTGCCCACCTGAGGAGGTAGGTGTCCTTCCCTGTGGTATTCAGCTTAGGAATAACCTACCTGTAAAGACCAGGCCTCACTTGATTATTCCACAGAAAGCTTCTGAGCTCAGATGGAAGGATGTCAGGTCAGTTTAGCATGGGTCCCAAGTTCTGTTAGTTATCTGTGAATGATTTCCTATAGATGATTTTGGGCTTTGTTCATCACTTTAGTTGCAATCCTTAGCCTTTTTTCCCAAACCCACTAGCAGATTTTAATCACTTCTTGCAAATGCAAACATTCTGAAAGCTAGAAGCTTCAGTGTAGATAGAGCATAGGATATAGCCACAGGCTCCTCTCCACTCAAAGGCTTCTTTCAACTACCCCACCCCTAGGTGGGAGGTTAAAAATTGCAGGGCGTCTGGGAAACTCCACAGACTGTGGCAAATCCCATTCCTCCCTTTTCCTAGCACCATTTGAGAATCATTGGCATGAGACAGACATTAAATTTCTCCACAGATGAAAGTTCTATATCTCTGTGGACATCTCCTGAAAGGACAGGGCAGAGAGTTGATGGCAGAAGGGAGAGCTCTGAGTGGGCAATGCCTCCACAGAGTAAGCCAAGCAGCTGGGGGGCCGGATAGTCACTTGGAGTTGTGACCAGGGCTATGTCACACATGTCTGATTGTGATGTCCCTGCTGCCACAGTTGGAGACTGGCCCTGGGAGCCTGAGATGGGATAAAATGTGGACAGAGGGGAGCAGGTGTAGGGAGGATGCTCTCCAGCTCCTGCTCCTTCCAATTCCCCACCACATATACCCCAGCTGAGACCTGCCCCCTCTATGAATCTGGGGCCAGGACACAGGTCTCTGCTCCCCTCCCACACCCACCATCTCTACCCTGGGAACAGCTAAAGAAAAAGCAGAGGAACACCAGCAAAGCCCCTTTGAGGTCAGAAAGGAAATTCCACAATTCACATGCTCAGGGACAACAGGAAGCACTTTAGCAGAAAGAGTAACTATAGGGAATTTAAATGGAGGATTTTTGGAGTTGACCCGGAAGATGTAACCACTAGATGGCAGTAACACACAATATATTCACGGGGCATGGTGTTTACTGCTTTGAAGGTGGGGTCCCCTGCAGGAAACTTCCAGAGTCCACAGGTGGGAAGCAGTATCCTGTAGAGAAAGTAGGGCAATGGAGGACCAAGGTGGCTTTGGGCCTTATAAGCCTCCATGCTTAGCCTACAAATTGAGAGCCTGGGTTGGGCCAGTTTCCTGGGGTATGCAGTCAATTAACTCTAAATGACTAAAAAAAAAAGCCTAATGGGCTAATTTTAGGACTATTAGATGTGTAAATATTTGAGTTTGGCTGTGCCCCAAAGATTTTAAAATAAATTTATTTCTTCATAGGTATTTTATTGAGGCTTTTCTGTGAAAGGAAAAACTAAGCAAGCCAGCTTTGAGAGTTTTAAAGCTCCTATGTCTGAAATGAATCCTCAGCATTACTAACAATGCTAAGCCCCTCCCACAAATGCATTTGTCCCTGTCTCTATGTTGGATGAGGGCTTTCCAATGTGGAGGGATTCTTTCCAGGGGAAACCTCCTCCATGGGATGCATCCCCAAGGTCTGGTGCACAGGATGGCACACCACTTGGAAGGTCTTTCATTTCCTGGTAGGTAGATATTTGTTTATTAAGAGATAATTCTATGCCAAGCAATGCCATTTATAATGGCTTCCTGATTTTTTAAAAAGACAGCTGACTTTAAAGTAAACTCTCTAGGGGGCTCCTAAATCAGGGTGAAGTCCCACTTTGGTCCCTTGTGACACATTCTGCCCTGTTCTCCAGGCCACACCCTTACCTCCTACCTCAGACAGTTGCTTAAATAAGTCTGGCTATAGGTGCTGGAGCCAATGAGGACCAAGCTAACTGTGGATATATATACTTATAGAAATATTCACACCAACATTAATGTCTACCTGTTTTTATATCTCTGTCCATAATAATTTAAAGGTCCAAAATATGGCTTCTGTATCACTTTGTTGTCAGTAGCTCTGACAAAATGGTACCTGATTTTATTTTCAAGGAAACATGACAATTTATGATAACTCCTTTCCCAGTCCCCCTGTCCTTTTCTTCCTCCTACCTTACTCATCCCTTCCTGAGCTCAGAGCAAATGCTATTTTTGTTCAGCAGAATCCTGCTATTCTTTCTTTCCCTGCCAGTCCTCCCCTGAGTGGTATCCTTCTGTGAGTCCCCTGTGAAGGTGTTCTATGGGGTCCTGGTTCCTCCCAGATTCCCCAAATATTCAGTCCCCCTTCTACATCTCTGATCCTTTGGGTAGAAGATGCATATTAATGCCATGTGGTGGCCACAAGGACATGTTAGGCCTAGGCACCCCTGTTAGTACTGATAATGAAAAGGATGGATGTAGAAACTCAAACTATTTTCAGATGCTTTTAGCTCTTGGTAGGTACTTCTTAAATTAAATTAAATTTATTTATAACTTCCAACCCCCTCATTCTTTGAATTTGCTGTGTCTGCTTACTGTATGCTGGTCTTCTTTTTGGAGGCACCGGAAACCAAGCACAGGACCTCCCACATGGAAAGGAGGTGCCTAATCACTTTAGCCACCTCCATTCCCTGCTTTGTTGTGTCTCTCATTATGTTGCCCTCCTTTTGTCTCTTGTTGCATCAACTTGTTGCATCATCTCACTGTGCTAGTATGTTGTGTCAGCTTGAGGTCTTGCTTGTCTTGTTTAGGAGGCACTGAAAACTGAACCTGGGGCATCCCAAATGGTAGGCAGGACCTCAATCACTTGAGCCACATCTGCTTCCCAATAGGTATTTTATTTAAATGATTTAAGTGAATGGGAAAGCATTAGGAGAGTTTGGTACATAAATGAAATAAACTTGTGTTATTGTATTCACTTAAATAATAAAAAAATAGAGGAATTCCTGTGACTGGGACAGCCAGGTAAGTGGCTTTGAAATTTTTATTTTGAGGTTTGTCTTATTCAGCCAAAGAGGTGATAATGTGAAATAACAAAAATGGGTTTGTCTTTATAAAGGGTATTTATTTGGGGAAGAAGTGCACAGTTACCAGGCCATAAAGTGCAAGTTTCTTCTCTCACCAAAGTCCATTACCACATGTTGGAGTAAGACAGCTGCCGACGTTTGCCAGGGTTCAGGATTCTTGGGTTCCTCTCTTCCCCAGGCTGCGCTTCTCTCTGGGCTTAGCTCCTTTGGTTCTTTCACAAGGTCAGCTATAAACTTTCAGGTGAACAGCTCACTTCTCTTCTCCTGGGGCCTTCTCTCCAAAATCAAAATTCCGACATCAAAACTGCTTCTCAAAAACTGCTACTTCTCTGTTCTTTGTGATGCCTTTTGTATTTTCTTCCCCCACCCACTAAGGGCTGGCCCAGTCAATGCCCTAATGATAACTTAATCATGCCCAGATTAGCATATCAGTTTACAAGCATGATCCATTTATATTTTTGGAATTCATAGTTACATCAAAGTACCCAACTGCACCACTCCACCCTCTGAATTTCAAAAATACATTACAATATTCAAAAAAACTTGAATCAGTAACAATGCAAGTACAAAATCATATCATAGGCAGTTTAAAGAAATACACTTTGCCTTCAGGCACAATCCCGTCTGCTATAGACCACTGAAATTTACAAAACCATTTAACTGCTTCCAATACACAAACAGAAACACAAAGGATAAATATTTTCATTATCATAAGGAGAAATTGGTATGTTAAACATGAGTCATGGATCCTTTACAGTTCAGTAAAAGTGCAGGGCATCTGCCATTCAATTTCAAAGTCTGAGAGTCATTCTTAAGACTATGGTTTCTTCTCCTTGGGGCCACATGGGGACCCACCCTTTCCACAGGCTTGCCCAACAGCCACTTTCTTGGTTCCACCCTCATCAAGAATCTGGGTGTCGAATAAGCTCCAGACCTCACCCTCCAAGAGTGTTGGGGTAATTGCCACACCTTTCCCAATCCTTGGGTTAGAATCTTAGCTCCCCTAGTACAGTGAGGTGAAGACAACATTCCCCCTAACCTTTGGCATACAGGTTCAACCCTCTCAGAGCAACGAGTTGACCACCTGGCCTTCCCTAGACTTTGGCATACTGGTTCAATTCTCTCAGAGCAAGGAGTTGACCACGTGGACTTCCTAACCTTTGGCATACAGGTTCAACCCTCTCAGAGCAATGGGTTGACCACCTGGCCTTCTCTAATCCATGGTGGACAGGTACACCCCTCTCAGACCTAAGGGGTGTTGACCTTAACTGCTCTAACCTTTGAGGAATGTGCTCCACCCTCCCTGCAACCTGGGGTGGCAAAACTCTCCCAGAACATCGGGTGGGGACATCCACCCTCTTCAACTGCTGGGGAAAACTCACCCTCTCTGTACATATGGGTGGAGCTCTTCTCTTGGTCCAAGGAGATGTCTTAATTCCATATCTCAGCTTCCATGGTTTTCTTCTTAAAGCTGTTTCTCCTTCAATCTTTCCTTTCCATGTCCTCTTTTGTCCAATCTGACAGTGGTTTTGTTCATACAGCTCACTCAAAAACTTTGTTGGCTTAGCATGCAGGAAGCAGGGGTCCAAGCCATCAGACAGTAAGACTTTCCACAAGTCATTCTGAGATAACTGCATCTCCAATTCTGAGTTATGAGTTCCAAGTTTAGTAAAGTCTTCTAATAGGGCATTTTCATCTGGGAATTTGATTTCCAGAAACTCCGGAAGTTCCGGAATCAATTTCTGTTTTCTTTGTGCCCAAAAGTTCAGTCCTTAGTGTATTTCACTTATCAAGTATTTTGCTATAAGCTGCAAGGAGAAGCTAAGCCACATTTTCTGAGTTTACCTTGGAAAGTTCTTCAGCTAAATGCTCCAGTTTGCCATTTTCAAATTCTGTCTTCCATATAACACCAGGAGTTAATCTTGCTAAGTTCTCTGCAACTTTAAAACATGGATAGCTTTTCCTCCAGTTTCCAATAATAGTTTCATCATTTACTTCTAAGGCATCATAGAAAGTCTCTTTAGTGTCCATATTATTATCAACAGTCTCTTCAAAGTGATCTAGGCCTTTTCCATCAAGCATTTCACAATTCCTCCAAAAAATACCCCTTACCCATTTATAAAACCGTTCCAATGTTTTGGTATATGCAAAAGCACTTCCCCACTCCTTGGTACCAAATTATGTTTTGGTAATGTGAAATACCAAAAATGTGTTTGTCTTTATAAAGGGTATTTATTTGGGGTAGAAGTCCACAGATACCAGGCCATAAAGGGTTAAGTTTCTTCTCTCACCAAAGTCCCTCACCACGTGTTGGAGTAAGACAGCTGCCGACATTTGCCAGGGTTCAGGATTCTTGGGTTCCTCTCTTCCCAGGGCTGTGTTTCTCTCCAGGCTTAGCTCCTTTGGTCCCTTCAAAAGGTCAGCTGCAGACGATCAGGTGAATAGCTCACTTCTCTTCTCCTGGGGCCTTCTGTTCAACATCAAAACTCCAACAACAAAACTGCTTCTCAAAAACTGCAGCTTCTCTGTACTCTGTGATGCCTTTTATATTTTCTTCCCCCACCCACGAAGGGGTGGGTCTCAACACCCTACTGACATGGCCCAGTCAACACCCTAATCATAACTTAATCATGCCCCAATTAGCATATCAGTTTACAAGCATGATCCAATTATATTTTTGGAATTCATAATTACATCAAACTGCCCAACTGCAACAAGTTTCCAGGGCCAGGGATTGAATCTGAGATCTCATATGTGGTTAGCCAATGCTCAACCGCAGAACCACATTGCTCCCCTGAGTTGTCTTTTTTCATTTGTTTGTTGTTTCTTTTTTGTTGTTTTTTCGGAGGTGCCAGGAACCATACACGGGGCCTCCCTTGTGGGAAGAAGGCACTCAACTACTTGAGCCATAGCCATTCCCCTGAATTATTTTTACTTAACAGTAAATCCCTGATTATTTAAATTTTTCATATTAATAACAAGGATAATAAAAGAACAATAAAGCCCATTACTCTGTTAATATCTTATTTTTGTCCAGCCATTTTAGGACTTTGGTTAGGGGTCCAAAGTCAAAACTGTTTTAAAATAATTTTTAAACAAAGAAATCCCTATAATTAAAATACTATTTTACTTTTCATAACAAAAATGATCATAAATTTAATCTTATACATGGTTTGCATGTCCTGGCTTATTGAGGGATTTATTAGGCCAGAGACAGTAAATCAGTTAATGCCTCCTTCAGGCTCTACTTCATTTCTACAAATGTCCAACATGGGGGGATCCTGACCCTCATTTGCAGATGGGGACACTAAGGCCCTGAGAAGGGAAGGGCCAGGCTGAGGCCCACAAAATTTGAGTAGTAAGAAAGGACCAGGGTGTGCTCTCTGCTCTCTCTTGCTCTCAGGACCCCTACTCAGGCTGACCTTCTGTGCCTTCCCTGTGGAAATGGGGTGAGTCCCCTCTCCCTGCATCTCTGTGAGGTGGTCTGGAGATGTACCCTGCAGATCAGGGTGGGGTGCAGGTGGGCAATGGGGTGACCCTGAACCTCTGTGGCCCAGACCTGGACTAGTGTCCTTTAGCCTTGAACATGACTAATGATGACCACTGTCTCATCAGCCCTGGCCCCTGTTCAATACCCGGTGGCCTTGATCAGCCCCAAGGGAGAACCAGCAGCCTTCCTGCTTGCTGTGTAGCTGAAAAATGACTTCAAGTCAGAAAGCAAGGGCTGGGGGACCTGGACCAAAACATCCACCTCTGACCTGGCTTGAGGGTTCTGGCTTCAGGTCCAAGAGAGAGAATCCCAGTGGGAGGAGGTGTCCTGCAGAGTTAGATGGTGTGGGGAGAAAAGAGCATGCTCATCCATCTTGCTTTCAGCTTTTAAAAATATTTGAATAAACTGAGAAAATTGATTCTATTAAGATGAGTACTTGAAATCATTATGCAAAGTGTGAGATATGATAAAATTCTGTGAGCAATTGCCATTCATTCATCAACAAGGTGACTAATCCTATCAACTAGCAGTGAAATGTCCTTCACTCTGTCCACCTTCCTGGTCTCAGGCAGCCCTGGAGAAAAGTCCTTTCACACAGATCCACCCCTCCCTTTATTAGTCATATTCCTTCCTTCTCTTCCTTCCTATATTAACTGATTTTCTTCCGAAATGGACAGAGGCTTATTATAAAGAAATCAATCAAGAAAACATAAAAAATGAAAAAAACAACATCCAACTTTCCACAAAGTGGAAATGATCCATCATCAGCATCAATCAGAAGAACCTCCTACCAGCTGTCTTCCTACTCTTATATGGAGATGAAATATTAGAAAGCCAACAGATAGAATGGTATTTGTCTGGAAAAGTGAAGATAGTTAGATTTAGCAATAACCAGCTGCTGAGTTTGACAAATACATTTGTATGAAAATACAATGGTGATTTATATTCTACTTTTCAGTTAAACACAAATTTCAGGTCTCCTGAAATTTGGAAGGTAAATTCCAAATTTGGAAGGTAAATGATGGAAGGTAAAGAAAGGATGTAGCATTGCTGTGCAGGACTGGACACCAGCCTAACCATCCCCAATGCCTACGTGGCTTTATTTCTGTCATGGGAGCTTGAACAAGCACTTCTTTCTCTGAAGTTGAGATATCCAAGCCCCACAATTATCCACTTAATTTTCCAATGAATACTGTGGACCCTGTGAAAACACAGCTCATTCTTCTCAAGGAAAATTTCAGTGCTTCACCTGTGAAACAAGTTCTCCATTTCACTTACAGGTTCTCTGCTTCAGAGACACCCATCTGTCAGGTGGCTTTGTCCTGTTACCCAAATATCTCTACTGTAATGGCTTTAATTTGCTTGGCTTTATCTTTTATCTGTGTTACTGTGATATTCCCAAAATTTTCTTCCTCACTGCTAATTTAACTTTAGCCATGTCTATTATGCTGTACATTTATGTATTAGTTTTGTAGTTGTCATGTATCAGTCCTCATAGTAATTCTCCATTTATATGTCATTCTGTTTTTCTATACATGGGTCCTGAATTCCTTCACCCAGAGTTACCCTGAAAGGATGAATGCTTTCTACTTGCACTTTCCTGACACTAAAGTCTGTGAGGATGGGAGGCATTTGTGGAGGGTCCTTGCTTTCCTGTGGTCAACTTTCATTGGAGGTCTCAGTCTTGTCTCACTGTCTCAGAGAATATGTGTGCAGTTTCACACGATGCTTCCCATGTGGATGCATTTTTATTTGTCATTCTGAGCCCTCTATGGACAGCCAGTCTTCATTCTTGTAAAGCCTTGGGTATTGACCCTTGAAGCCTCACCTCATCACCTTTCCCTCTCTCCTCTTCTCCAACAACACTGATCACACTTATTCTGGAGACTGTCATATTGTATATATGAGTCAAGACCCTGAAAAGTGTAGAGAATAATGAAAGGAACATTATGATACTGTGGTGACTTGAAGCTTTATGTACCCCAGAAAAACATATTCTTAAAGTTAATCCATGCCTGTGGGTATGGACCCATTTTAAGTTGGTAAGTCCTTTTGATGAGGCTACCACCGTTAAAGTGTGACTCTTCTCAATCGGGATGTATCTTAATCCAATTACTGGAGTCCTCTAAAAAGAGAATGGAGAGAGAGAGAGACAGAGACAGAGACAGAGAAAGAGACAGAGGCAGAAACACAGAAAGTAAGAAGCTAAAAGCAATGAAACCCAGAAGAGAAGGGAGACATCAGCAGATGCCACCATTTGTTTAACCATGTGGGAGAGGAGCCAAGTTTTGCCAGCAGTTGGTCTTTGGAAAGAAAGCATCACCTTGATGATGCCTTTAGTTGGACATTTTCCTGGTCTCAGACTGTAAGCTAACAAAATTCCATTGTTTAAGCTAACCCATCTCATGGTATCTGCTTTGAGCAGCCTAGGAAATTAATCAGATCTTCTCCACCTTATGAAAATATCATATTTATAAAATTTGGTTCAACTATTTTTAGAGAAATAAATATCTATAGATCCAGTGAAAGACCCCATTCCCCTCCCACAAACACAGGATTTAGATAGCTATGGGTGATTATTAACTGCACTATAGGAACAGCTGACTTTTAAAGCTCCTTACTCTGGTACCATTTTGCCCTTCCTCTGCATAGCTATTAATGTTTGAAAGCACATTGGTTATGAAACAGAGCCTTTAATTACTATTTTCCTTTTTAACTGTGAGACTGAGTGTCTTCTCTGGCTTGTTGGCCATTCTGTTTCTTCCCAAGTGTTGCCGATGCACATCCCTCCTCTGTGTTGATCTGTTGCCCTTGATGTCTCTTCTGGCCATCTGTCCAAAGCAGGGCTTCTAAGTGTTAGCTGGTGATTCACAAGAGTGTTAGTACATTCTGGACACTAATCTCCTAGAATCAACAACATGAGCATTGCAAATATTTTTTCCCTTTGTGGCTTTTCTTTACATTTCATTGGTGTCTTTGTTTGTTTTGTTTTACATATCCTTTTTTTTAGGAGGTACTGTGGATTGAACACAGGACCTCATATATGTGACAAAGGAGCTCAACCACTGAGCTATACCTTTTACCCATACAGATACTTTTAATTTTAATGCATTTACATTTATCAATATTTGCCTGCATTGTTTGGTTCTGCATGCCTTAATCAATAAATTTTCCTCTAATGACATTCCACAGGACATTCCCATATATTCTATTCTAAGTGGCTTATGGTGTGGCTTCTCCATCCTGAGTCCTTGCTAATTCCCAAGATGATATCAGGGGTGGCAGGTGGCCCAGCAATGACCCTGAACAGCCAGTGACCCAGAAATCTCCCTGCTTATGTCCAAGTTGGTGACCCTGGGGTCATATCTGTGTATCCCAGGTGGGGATTGGGAAGGGGTGGTCCAGGATTGAGCTTGCAGGATAGTCCCATCCAGGCTTTCCCTGAAGCTGCAGACCCAGGTGCCACCCATCTACTATCTGGACCCTGTTTGAAGGCCCTTGAGCAGCACAGTAGGAGAGGATGCCCACCCACCCACCACCTATCCTCCAAACTCCCTCAGCCCCCCCCACCATCCTATTTCCATGCAGCCTGATGACAGATGTTTTGAAGACATGCAGGAGCACACTTCCCAGAGCTGAGTTGTGATAACTCACTTAAATCTCAAGAAAATGTTCTATCGTATTTGTAGTTGAGGAAACTGAGGCACATAGAAGGTAAATAATTTGCCAAAGACATGCAGTCAGGAGGTGGTGGGACAAAGACCAGGACCCTGGAATCTGGTTCCTGAGCCTTTCCTTTCACTAGGCCTCCTGACATCCCTTGGATGAGCTCCCTAGTGTGTGCCATCTTTTTTAGAGATCCTGCCATGATGCCTCCTGAGCCCTCCCTTCAGGGGTTCAGGGAGACCCTCCTTCCCTTTCATCATGTGCTCAGATACTTTGTGTATTTGTCATACTCTGATTTGTGTCTCTTTATTACCTCCACTGGATTGTTGGCTCATCTCAAGGAGGCTTCTAGAACATCTAGGACATGGTAAGTCTTAATATTTGTGGGTGACTGTAGGGTGATGGACTTGAGTTTCTTAATGGTGAAAGCACCCACAGACCAGAGGGTGAGGGAAGCTCTCAACCCTGTTTTTCCTAGAAGTAGTTCAGAAGCTGGTTCCCTAGGCAGTTGTCTCTGTTGCCCACTCCTGCATTCACAGTCCCAAGGCCCTGCACATTTTCCCAGGTGCTCATCTCACCCATCCTACTGACCATTCCTCTGTCAAAACTGAGTCTATGGCCTGTATGTCTCCATTTCTGTTCACAGGACATCTTTGCCTTTCAGTAAGCACCGGGCTTAGTCACTTGTCATTCATGCTTTCAGAATGAGGGTCTCTCTCTTTAGAAGACTCTCTGGTGACAATCTTGGGCATCTTCTCCTCCTTGGCATTTCCCATGTTGGGGAGCCCCTGCTATCAAGGGTGTGGCTAGAAGTGGTCTGGGAAGCACCCTGCTGCCCAGGGACCTCAGGAACACACCACTGTCCCACCCACTAGTCTTTGCTAGTGATTTTGAGCATTAGTCTTTGACTAAGTGTGCCTTGTCCTACCTGGAGAAACCCCAGAGTCAGGAAGGGTTTGAGTGGCATGTCTATACCCCTTGGGGTTCCTCCTTTCCATGGCCCTGGTCTGTGGCTTTGACTCCGTCTTCCATTACCTGAGTCCTGGCTACATTCTTCTCCAGGCTTTCCTAACACTGCAATGAAGTCCACAATACATACATGCTCACAGATGCACTCAAGTGGGCTATCATGCCCCCATGCATATATATCATGCAAGTCTTGCATGCCTACAAATTGGAGGCCTTGCAGACAGATAGACACACACACACAAACACACACACACCCTACATCCAGTCCTACACACACACACTGCAACAGAAGGCCAGACCAATGATGAGTTTATTTCTCCATCCTCCAACTGGGCATGCCCTCTCATCTGCAGAAGCAATTTCCAAGACGGCACAGGATGATATGCATCATGTCCCTCTTTCCTTCAACTTTACATTTCCAGTAACCTTCAGGACAGACCCTTTAATGAACACAATTTGGCACAGAGACCTCCTTATCCTTTCCTCCTTGTATTTCCAACACAGTGGTTGAGAGAGACATTGTGTATTCTGCTTCATGGTCTCCACAGCATCACCAGCACCAGCACCAGCAATTTTCTCAGTTGATTGTAGATGTAACAAGTCGTCTATGCAATTAACTCACTGACTGTTAAAATCCATGAAATGCCTTTGTGTCATAATTAGCCAAGTGCTTTATTGACCAAACAACTGGCACGAATTCCTGGCTGAGTTGACATATCAGCCTAACCATGAGATTCCACCCCTTGTCAACATGACAGCCATACACATCACCTTAAACCATATTTAGTCTTTTAATAGAAACCATAACACACACACACACACACACACACACATATATATATATATATATTTATATCTCTGCCTAAGAAATATTCAACTGTCCTGTGTACAACCTGAAATACACTGAATCTCTTGAGAATAGGATGAAAGTCCTTGGATAATATTCACTCTTAAATGTGACATCCTTAAATACTATGATATGAAGCTAACACAACTTATGTCATATGATAAATCAAATGGTTAGAAAAGAAATCACAGATATTCATTTTATGTACATAAACAAACACATTCATAACAAAACAAGGAAGAAATATTCATGACTATCACAGTCCTTGCTCCCTGTAACTGGCCAAATCATTGAAACTTGTATTTATCACTACTTTCTTCCACTACCCATTCCATGTTCCCTTTACCCTCAGAAATCACCTCGGCTGGCTGTGGTTCTTTGCCTAGTGGGTGACCCAAACATTCATTCCTGAAGATTCTGGGACATTGTTAGTCCTACCTGAATTGGGTTATTGTAATGTTCCATTGACTTTAATCACAGGGCATGGTAGTACTAAGAGACACCCTAGGGGTCCTCCTGATTTCCAGGCAAATGTTCTTTATCTCCATTCTGTAGGTGCAGTCTTATTTCCCTTTGATAGTCAGGATCATTACCCCATCTAGTACAGTAATTCCTTTCTTTGCCTGTTGATTCAGAGGCACAAGGGTCCAAAAGTGGCTAGGTAGCCATCTTAACTTACAGTTCAGTGGAATCAGTGTTGTGTTCTGTGGTGGAAGCACACCTTCTTTTGGAACTAAGACCTATCTTCCAGATTGTAGCCCTGTCAGTCTGCTTAATTTTCTTAAGTCATATCAGTGAAGTCATGTAATATTTGTCCTTCAATGACCTGGCTTACTTCACTCAACATAAGGTCTTCAAGATTCATCCATATTATCCCATGTGCTAATCCTGCATTCCTTCTTACAGCTGAGTAATATTCCATTGTGTGTATATACCAGTTTGCTTATCCATAAATCTGTTGATGAACAAGTAGGTTGCTTCTGACTTTTGGCAATAGTGAATAATGCTGCTATGAATATTGTTGTACATATATCTGTTCATGTCCCTGCTTTCAATTCTTCTGAGTATATACCTGGCAGTGGGATTATTGGGTCATATGGCAGTTCTGTAGTTAGATTCCTGAGGAACTGTCAAACTGTCCTACACAATGGCTGCACCATTATACATTCCAACTAGGAGTGGATGAGTGTTACCTTTCCTCCACATACACTCAAACACTTGTAGTTTTCTGTTTTGAATAGTCACCAGTCTAATAGTTGTAAGATGATATCTCACTGTAGTTCTGATTTGCATTTCCCTAATAGCTAGTGATTTTGAGCATATTTGCATATGCTTTTTATCTATTTGTATTTCATCTTTGGAGAAATGTCTATTCAAATCTCTTCCCATTTTTTAAAATGGGTTGTCTTTTTTATTTTTTGTTTGTTCATGGAGATTGTTTTAATTAAGAAATTAAAACCAAAATTTTAAAAAAAGAGTCTTATATAAAAACCATTATGTTCTATATTTTAAATATCACTGGGTTCTTAAATATTTTCAGACTTTTTCAACATGAATGATCATTTTAAACTATTTCTCTGTATTTCAGTTTGTGCCAAGAATTAAGAACATGATTATAATCACATTAGTTTCTAGGATAGGAAAAAGAAAGCAGGCCCATAGAACCGTTAAAACATAAAAATTTTCATAGTTTCAAAAGCTATGATAGTCATCCCTAGAAAAAGGAAATAAAAGAAATCCTAACCAACTAAGGACTTGTACATTGGAGGGAGACTCACAATGCAGTCCTCTTGCTTCATTTGTTGTTTATGCACATCAAAAGTACTTTAAAAGTCTTGTTCACTTATCCTTTACTTAAAAAGAAGGGGAAGGGAGAAAATATGGCTCAAGTGATTGGGCACCTCTCTTCCACATGGGAGGTGCTGGGTTTGGTTCCTGGTGCCTCCTAAAAAAAAGAAGACACAGAATACACGCAATGAACAGACTCAG
Organism: Cabassous unicinctus; assembly: GCA_029593785.1. NCBI lineage: Eukaryota > Metazoa > Chordata > Mammalia > Cingulata > Chlamyphoridae > Cabassous > Cabassous unicinctus. The sequence goes on along the minus strand of JAQZBX010006599.1, from coordinate 17,862 downwards.
AGAGCAGACAGTGAGCACAAACAATGAGGTGGGGTGGGGGAATAAATAAATAAAATACATCTTAAAAAAAAAGAAAAGGGAAAATATTCCATGTTTGCTTTCTAGGTCTACTAATATCTGGAGTTTTCATTAGTAAGCACATTAAGTATGAGTTTGTTTTCTAAACTAGAGAAAGATCAGCTTGTTCAAAGCCTGTGCAAATGTCAGGTCTCTGAGGCAGTCCATCAGGGCCATCTTTCCTAAGATTGTCAGATGCTACAGGAAAAGCTTGAGCTCAATGGCTAAAATGGCACAGCAAGAAGTGGCTTTAAAGCAACAGTTTTCACAATCAGCTACACTATCACATATTGCCATATTAATTTGATTTTTAGGTACCTGCAAATTGTAAGGACTTTATTAATAGTAACACCAAAATTTACCAAATTTACTGGCAAGATTGTTTTGGACAGCATGGAAAATTAAAATTTCCTTACTAATATACATCTCATTGATAAGGGTGCTCTCTGTAAAATAATTCACCTCAAAACTAGGCAAATATATTAAAAGTTTCAGTTAAAAAACTCACAGTTCAGTAAGAGTTTTAAAGCTTAGTACAGTTATAAGATGAGAGTTCTAAGAACTGAATACAGTACTTAAAAAGACTCATTGTAAAAATATCAAGGAAATGCTTGTCTAACACCAAATTTTCATTCACACCACTGCTACCTGGCAGAAGCAAGGTACCTTTCTTATCTCTTATAAAGAATTTGAATACTCACTGTCCTGGTAAATTCCTGTCTGCACTAGATAGAGAAGACTTTATTCTTTGATGAAAAACAATATTTACTAAAACCATTATTTTATCCCTAAAGCAAATGTATTAAAGAGAATGAGCACTCCATTTAAATTCTTATTTTGTGCTTATACACACACCACATTCTCACATTAGGTTCCATAGGAGATGTACTGACTAGGAATCAATCATATATTTCAACCAAATGCATGAATATTTTACACCATCAAGACTGCCATGCTAAGTTAGGTGGAGGAAAACATAGAGAAAGTGGGGGTGGGCAGCATCTTTAACTGATATCTTAAAACTCTTCTTGCATCCTGAGTGGCCAGATCTTCAGACTGTAAATTCTAAATGTCACTGCCAGTTACTATGTAAGAGGCAAAAGCCCATAATGGGTGGACACCAAGAGGCAAGAATCAAGTAAGTGATGAGTTCCCCATTATGTAATCTAAACACCCTTGCAACATTTAAAGAAAAATAATAATGTGTCAGCCTTTGACACAAAAGCAACTTCACTTCTACTCTAAATCTCTATTGCACTGTCACTTTGCTTATTGGAATGTATTGGTACTATTAATAAGTGCCTGGATAATAATTTAAAGAGAAAACATCACCCTTACCCAGCCCAGATAACTAGAGCTATACTGAAATACAAGTAATTTTAATTTTTCAGGAAGTAGCAAAGTTTTGTTTTTATTATACGTGGAGTCGGTACTACCGTTGAAGCTAAAATTTTTGTCTTGAAATTAATTCTTTCACTAAGGAAACTACATGTAATGGAAATGAATCTTATGCTGCAAGAAGGAATGGCCTTATTGGCTATGGAGTTTGAATAGTTATTCAGAACATGATGAAAATGGGCTCCACCTAAAATTATGAAAGGGGTATTGAAGGTTAAGTATCTATAGCCACTTAAATGCATTTGGTGTCTGTATCTTAAGATTAAGATGCTTTAAAACAAAACCTTTATGAGAATATCAAAGATTTAGGTAATTATCTTCATAAATAACTTCAAATGTCTATGGCTTTTACTATCTGGCCCAGATTAATCAAACAAAAACAAAAACACACAACCCTTTGGAAATTCCCCCAGAAAAACTTTGCATACTCAGTTGATTTCTTAAAATACTGTCCAGTTTTTCATTCTTTCTTTCCTTTGTACTTTTTAAAAGAGGATTTCCAAGCTACTGTTTACTTCTTTAAGCTCTTGCTGAGTAGGACCTCATATATTCTGTCATCCATGGGTTATCTGAGGAAGAAGACTGAAGCTTTATGCTTCTCTTCTCATTCACAGAGGGAGCACGTTGCCTTTGAGCAGCCAGTTTCCTCTTCTCCACTTGTCTTCTGCCCTTGAATCTTAATGCTGGCTCAGGAACCTTATGCACAGTGGCAGAAGCTCAGACATTGTGAGTTTTCTGGCTTCCTGTAGCTGTTTTGTAACCCCAGCAATAGACAGCAAGTAGATGCTTGTTTTCTTTTATTTTAATTGATGATATTTGAGGGCTTTTGACTGTTTTCCTATTTCCTCTGGCAAATAAGGCACTTTGTTATTGTGAGGTTCAGCACTGTTGGGTAATTTATCAGTTTATTTTGTTACAATTTGTTTTTCAGGATTTTCTTTTCCTTTCTCTGACAATGATGGGGAGCTTGCCAGCCTCTATTGCCAGGGGTGATTCTGGAAAACAGGACTTGAAGACCAATTTCCAGTTCCTTGAACACAATATCCATTGTGCTAAGCTTGGATGTATCTGGTGGCTTTTGATAAGACTGTCTCATCATTGTGTTGTCAATATTTTCTGATTTTTCTTGTCATTTCTTCCTTACCCTTGGCTTACTGAGCTCTGAGTGGTCCCATTGTGAAATATTGGGGTCTTCCTAGTGATCTTGTCATTTGTGGTAATTTATGCCAATAAGATGTGAGGAATTCCCAAATAGGAATTTGAATATCCAGTAAGAATTATGGCCTCAATGGAAATTGAATGACTAAATCAATATTTTATTTCATTCTTAGAGATTATAATGTCCTAGAGTTAAAGCTGGAATATAAAAATTAGAATTTTGTTATAATTACTTTCTATTATATTAGAATTATTATTTACTGTTATAAATGTTTATTGCCATACTAGCTCTTTCTTGTAATGGATTATATTAAATCTTACCTGACCTTACACTCTCTTTTTAAACTGTACCATTTCTATCTATTTTCTATTTTATTTTACAATTTTAGAATAAAGATCTTTTAACAGATTAAAAAAAGCCATTGATTAAACACTATGGCTAAATGATATGATATGTGAATAAATCTCAATAAAACTGCTTGATAAACAAATAAAAATTTGTGCAAGAATAGCCAGAATAGCAGCTATGAACTGCAGGGGAAACAGAGAGATTGAGCGGGATGTAATTTCCTTGTTTCTCTGTTTTTCTTTATTACTATTGAAATAATGAAAAGGTTTAATAATGATTGTTCTGAATGCACAATTCTGTGATTATACCTAACACCACTGATTGTGCACTTTGGATAAATTGGATACTTTATTGATATGTATCAACAAAATAGATTTGTTTAAAAAATACAGTGGTATGGGAGAAAATACACCAAAAGTGAGATATAGACTATAGATAGTAATATTTGGATAATGCTCTTGCCTAGTTTGTAACCAATGTATCACAACAATGTAAGGTGTTGGAGGAGGGGTGATGTATGTGACCCTTGTATTGTGTTATGCCTGTTTATTTTGTAAGTTCACAGCACTTTCTATACACTTCATGTTTATGTATGTTGATGTATGAATGATATCCTTCAATAAAAATGATATGATATGAAAGCTAGTGGTGAAAGTTATAAATGAAGTCTTTGGATTTACTTAGTTCTTTAGTCAGACCTTCCATTTGTTGCTTTTCAGAGATGGAGGCTGTGATCATGGGTGCATAGAGAAGGAGGGCTCTCCTCTCTGACAGGAGGGTGCAGCCCTTGATTTTTATGAACCATCCCCATCACCCACCTGACATCTGGTGAATAGTCAAGTAGAATCTATATCTCCTTGTTCAGCCTACATATGGCTTTTCCCTATTGGGTTTGGGCAGGGTCTTCCATATGCCATAGGAGAGAGTTTTAGGGTGGGGTGCTGTTGGACCTCTGTGTTTGTGTATATATGTGTGAGTGTGCTTCTGTGTTTCCTTCTTAATTTCATTTGTAAGAATAACTTTCATTAATTTTAAATACTTTCTAAAGAAGTAGAATATGACATATCAGCAGTTATTTATATATGAGTAACTGCATCAGAATCCCTTTATACATGAGAACAACCCAAAAGATATGGAAAGAAATGAGAAATGTTTTCCTTGAAGCAAAAGCTAGAGCTTGCTATCAATTGAGTAAAGATTAGTAAAATAATTCATAAAGATATCCTCTAAATTATCAAATCAGAAGTGGGATTATAAAAATATTAAGTAGTCAGAGACAAACATTTGGAACTTTCTTATCATTATTCTCACACCTATTGTGGTTAACATTAATTAACTACAAAAAAGACAAACTTCTCCAAAAAATTTTGTACAAAATGCCTTCACTACTAAATGAAGTCATTGAAGCCTCTTGTTTTTAAAGACTGTACTTTTAAATAGAGCTAAAAACTTTCATTTGCAAGTAGTGTTTAGTTTATATTTTGAGTAATACTTTCATTCTTAGTTAATAATAACATTGCTGATTCTTTCTTCCATGATTTCAAATCTGCTGTTGTATGCCCCTATTGTAATATTAATCTCACTTATCACTTTTCATTCCTATAAGCTCTGTTATTTTTCTAACTAAGATTTTAAATTTTCCTTTGTGCTCACCCAGTATCTTTTTAATGTCTTTTATTTCTTTAGCCATGTTGTCATTCAAGTCCATGAATTATTTTAGGAGATCTGTGTGTACCTCATTCATTAGTTGCCTCAAGTCCCGTGCCTCATCTGGGGCTTCAATTTTTTCCTTTGCCTGAGTCATAACTTCCTTTTTCTTAGTATGGCTTGTAATTTTTTGCTGATACCTTGGCATCTGATCATGCTACTGAATTTATTCTAATACTCAGTTTCTCTTCCTTGCCTAGGGATTTACTGTTTAGTAACTGCATTCTACCACTGTTCTTTGGTTCTTGATTCTGTTTGTTCTGGATATTAAGGATTGCCTCTGGTTAACTGCTCAAACCAGGGCTAAGGATCCATTAATAAGGTGCAGGCTAGTTTCCAAGGGCCTTGGAGAGAAAGGCAGAAAATGTACCTGGTTGTTATTATTTATTTATTTATTTATTTACCCTTTTTATGAACAGATGGTGATCTTTGACAGACATCTCAGCTCAGAATCCATGTGCTAGGGGTGAATGCATTCACTCTAACTCCATGGGTGAGACAGAAATGTTGTCCTTAGGCTGGGCAAGCTTCACAAATAAAGTTCCTCAAAAGCTGTTCTCCCTTGGTTGGCCACACCCTCCCTCTTTTGTGACCTCAACAGCAAGCCAAGGACAGTAGGGAGGGAGTTTAAGAAGGCAAATTATCTTTCATTCCCTGTGGGCTCTCAGGGCACACAATATCATGGCCCCACCAGGCCTGGAAATGTGAAATCCCTCTAATGATGTAAACCAAGTTCACTGGAAAAATCTGAATTTGTTGTAGGCTGTGTCCCTCCCTCTCTCCTGTCTTGAGAAGAGGGGCCTTGCAACCCCTTCAGTCTGCAGAAACCTGCCAGGGGCTAGTAGACACACTGCACTTTATTTTGAGGGTGGGGGAATGGGGTTTAGCTGTAGCTTTACTCATGGGGTTTTTCTAGACAGCTGAGAGTCCTTTCCTTCACCCCACTCTATTCTGGGTGGTGTCTAGCCTTCCCATGGTGTCCTTAGCCCCAGAACAGTACTTCAGACAGTCTCCACTTGTCCTCTACCTATTTTTCTGGAAGAAAAGTGATCTCAATGCCTCTCTAATCCTCCATCTTCCAGGCCATTATATTGGTCATGGTCTTTTTCTAACACTATTTTCCTTTCTTTCAATGTTAACAGTACATTCAGTAAGGCCTGTATATCCACCCAATTAGGAATATAAATTGCAATTATAGAATTGATTATATTTTCCATTTTCTTGGGATCTTCCCAGTAACTTGGGAATCAATATTGTACAAGTCTGAAGTGGAGAATGGAGGGTGTATAAACTAGTAATCTCTTGGATGGCCTTGATTAAAACCCCAGCTGGCCCCCACCTTAGTGCAAATTGTCCAGATATGGCAAGACTCCCTGGCCAAATTGTATACCACTGTGCATATGAGATGGGAAGGCCATATCTGTAGTTATCTAAGGGCAGTTCAGGGTCACTGTCCCCTCTTCTCCTTCATGAGGTGCTGTAGGAGCAGCTGGAACAAGGAACTAGTCCAGCACTTTTTCTGAGGGTTGAAATCAGGGAGTGGTTTCTTCCCTTTTCTTGTTTGGAAGATTGTATTAGGCTGTGATTTGCTAACATTACACCATGCCCCACACACTGATGTTGCAGTTTAAGATTATTAGCTAAAGCCATAAAGCATTGTACAAATGGCTTTTCATCCCATTTACAAGTCTTTTACACTGTATTTCTAGTTGCAAAATAGCATTGTATTCAAGAAATCCCTTTGGTGGCCATTCCTGGTCATGCTCTAGTTTATATGTGGTCATGCACGTTTACTCAGAAATATTCTCTTTTTAGTCATGGGGGTTCACAATCAAATTGTTATCAGTGTTTTAAGATGCAATCTAGAGGATCATTCTTTCCTTTTATTCTAAAGCTCTGTTTATTGCCCATTTTGAATCCCCGTCAGATCTTGGGTGAGTTACTCTTTAAGTTTATTGATCAGGATTTTAGTATTCAACGAGGGGGTCAGTGGAAGATGTCCTATACTTGAGGAATGGATTCTGGGGTAGAGCTCTAGCCTACAATTCCAGGTCCACCTGGCTCCAAACCTACGCCAAAACCAGGGATTAGGGGTGGTCTAGCCACCCACAGCTTCAGCAGGAGATCTAAAGCTTCACTCTAGAGAACAATTAATATTTTTTATAAGAAAATCACTATTCACTGAAGCTGCAGGGATTACATGGGCTGCCTGTTTCCTTCCTGTCTGACTGCTTTCAAGATCCTCAATGTCAGAGGCAGAGGAATCCTGATCCTGCTTCTCAGAGACAAGGTGTTCCTGCAGCCATGGAGCCACGCTCAGGAGTGCCCCACCTCAGGGCCAATGAATCCATCAGGCAGCAATCCTCTCAGAGGTCACAGGGTCCCAACTGGGTGGTTAAGTTTTAGGGGATTCCCTCATAGACCCTCTGGGTCTATGGCTGGCCCAGAGGATTGACTACCACACTGAGTTTGGTCACTCAAGGAAAGAGGTTTATTAATTGGTGGAGGACAGGAAATTGGATGTCTCAGATCTGCCTCCCCAACAGAAGGTAGAGTGACATTATATTGCCTTGTATAGAGAAGGAGTTAGTGGTTGCATTAAGGAGACTGGCAGTTGGGAGGGGCTGCATCTTGCACATGCTCTATAGTATTACATGTTTAACAGGGAAAACTACATGCTTGGTCATACATCATGCATGTAGAGAAAATGGAATTTAAATCCCACCCAGAGGCATATAGTTTACTATTGTAATGAACTAAAGTTCAGCAAATTTCATTCCACAATTAATCTGAGTCTGCACTGGGAATGGGAAAATCCCATTATGTGATTAACTTTTGGGGTCAGCTACTGACCGCAGCTACTCTCCCTTGATTGGCTGGTTTCTAAGTAGGGCAATGTTAACCTTGGGAGAGAAACAGGCATGGCATTTGGAAACAGGACAGAGGGATGGGCCATTAGGTGGGTAAAGGAAATTCATGGGCAGCTTCATTATGCGATAATCACCTGGATGGATATGACAGTAAGGAGTGAATTTGCCCCTCAGAGTCTCTGAATCATCAGGGCCTGGTTAGATCATAAGTCAGGCCAGTCTTGGGTGGGCAAAGAATCATGAATTATAGACAGAGATCTTTCCATGTTCAAACCCACCCTCTGTGGTCAATGCAGACCCTGGTTCTGAGAGTGCCAAGACTCCACTTACAATGGCATCCTCCTCCTCTGGTTGGGAGGCCCCTAGCAGCACTGGTTGCTTCTGGCATGTCTTCATGTTCTGCACTTGTAGAGTCTGCAGAAATGAAGTTGAGTGTAATACCTCAACTGCCGCCTGCCTAATCTTCATTAACATCCTCAGATATTAATTGTTGGATTTCCCAAAACACAAGAAAAGAAAAATATATTTCATGTAGATATAGAAAAAGTCCCTCATGCAACTTCTTTCCCAATGGGTTGAGAGAATCCCACCTCCATTCATTTCTTCTCACAAATTGATTACCCATTCTGATACATTAACCATCTTCTGCCATGATTACCTTCCTTTTGCCTAGACTCCCTGGTTAATCAAGACATACAAATTATAGTGAATTTAGATTAGCACCTTTGAGTAACTGCTTTTTCAGACTCTGTGAAAATCTTTCTCAATAGAAAGTATAAGAAAAAGAAAGTCAACATTTCTCCAGAGACTCAAGGATTAGAAGACTCTGAGAAGTTCTGTCTAAACTTGTGGCAATCATAGTTGAAAACCTAGATTAAAGTATGTTTTTCTCTTCAAAATTCAATTGCCATATTTGGCATGAGAGAAGGCATTTACCAATAACCAATTAACATTGAACAATTTTTTTCTCTACCATTAGATTGGGAACTTCACTGTAAGAGGTATAGAATGTTATAATTACTGCTTTACCCTCACAACCCAATTTTTCATTGGTTTTTAATAAATGTGATATGAATATGTTTGAACTGAGAATTAACAAATCAATTATTTGTTGTTTAAATGACTTTGGCACAAACCAGGCTTCCATAACTGCTCATTTATAGTCCCATCCAAATTTACTGAGATGGATTTCCTTGGAAATTTGAATCTTCTTGTATTACTCAGCATTTAGAGTCACATAATTTTTGCATCAATGCTCAAAAACATACTAGGATAAATTAAAGACTCTTAATCCTAAAGCCACACTGCTACATATTTCTCCCAGCATACTATTTCTCTGAGGGATACACTGATGTCCAAAATGGAAACCAACCAAAAATCTACCTGTGATAGTGCTGTCTACCAGCAAGTTTCAGGTTGGTGGATGCTGGGCAAATTCTGCTGGAGGCAATGCACCTTCCAGGGTCAGTGAAGAAGAATATGTGAGGGATGTTTCCTTCCCAGGCAGATCAAACTGCATGTGATCAAACCACATGTGATTGGACACTCTATCTAAACAAATCAAGTGGGTCCAATCACTGTTGATCCTTTTGTCATTTCGAATCATTTACAAAATTTCAGTAGCAACCTGTGTGTGTTTTAGCAATATAGGTTTTATGAAAGTTTACAAAATGTGTGCATATGTCAATATACTGTCTGTATCTTTTTGCACATTGTTTCATTTCTTCCCACCCCCTTGTTGTTTTTCACTTGCTGTGTCTGTTCATTTTCATTGTTTCTTTAGGAGGCACTAGGAGTTGAACCTGGGACCTCTGATGTGAGAAGGAGGTGCCCAATCACTGGAGTCACCTCTGCTCCCTGCTTTTGTTGTGTCTCTCATTGTTTTTCTTCCCCACATCTCTTCTTGCACTATCTTGTTGCATGAGCTTGCCTGCCCATAACATCAGCTCACTGTCTTCTTTCAGGAGTCACTGGGAACCTCTGCTCCCTGCTTTGTTGTGTCTTTCATTATGTTTTTTCTTCTTGTGCCTCCTGTTGTATCAGCTTGCCATGCCTGGCCATCACAACAGCTTGCTGTCTTCTTTAGGAGGTACTGGGATCTGAACCAGCAACCTCCCATATGGTAGGTGGGAGACCAGGCACCTGAGACACATCCACTTCCCCATGTTGCCTTTTGACTCAAATAATTCCTCAGAAATCTCCATTTGGACACATATACTGTACCTTAATTCATTCAGTTTCACTGCTGTTTACCACCAATTTGTATTATATGTGGATTTCTTTTTTAATCCCTTCTCATTTTGGTTGACATTTGTGTTCTTTACAACATTTCCTTTTCATTAGTGATAGTGTTGTGAATAATTTTGGGGACATACACTTGTTGATATGAAGAGAATGTGAAGAATGGAAGTGTTAGATCCTTGCTTTGGGATATTTTCAAATGTCATCCAAGTTACCATCATGTCCCCCAAGTGGTTAGACAAAGTGCAGCCCCAATGACACTGGAGGAGAGTCTCCATTTTTACATATTGTGGCCCCACTGGGTAGAGGTTGATTTAAGCAATTTTATATGTGTGAAATTGTATTGGTTATCTATTTGCATTTCATTTATTTTTTATGGTTCAGTTTATAAAATTATTTTCCACATGATTTTACTGCTGTGTGAATTGTCTTGTCATACACCTTTGGGTATATTTGTTGGTCATTTCATTTTGGGTTTTAGATTTGTAGATATTTTATTTTCTAAATCTTCTGTATACTGTTTTCTTACTCTTCTTGTATACAAGGTTATATCATTGTCAATATGTTTTTCCATTCTGTAGCTTGTCTTAACTTAGATTGTCAGATAGCCTTTACTCATTTTTGATGTTGATGGGAGTTTGGCATTAATTTACAAAACATAAGCTGTTGTGGGTCTGGTAGAAGTGCTCTGTGATGATTTCATTTCTTCATGTAGCAATGATGCCTTGAGCACTCACCAGGGCTATGTGCTGGGTTAAGCCCTGGGTCCAATGCTGAAAATGATCAACTTGCTCTCTGCTTTCCAGAAGCTCACAGTTTGGAGGTAGAGATGGAAGAAAGTAGTATTAAATTCATGTGAAATAAATGAGTGAGTGCCATAGTGAAAAGCTAACAGGGTGCTGCAAACGGTTGGGATTGGGAGCCACTAGGAGGGTGGGCCTGAAAGGAGTTACTGAAGTGGCTTTTATGCTTCAAACAGAATGAGTAACAGAAGCCAGCCCTGCACAAGTCTGTGAACAGTGTGCCAGGAGAAGGCACAAGTTTGAAGGCTCTGAGGCTGAAGAGAGTTTGGCCTGAGAGAAAGTTAGAAAGGAGGCGAGTGCAGGTGGAGGGAGCTTGGGAGGAGAGGTGGGGTGGGATAGATACTGGGGCCTGGTAGGTTATATTAGTTATCTATTAATATGTGAAACCACTACCCAAAAATTTAGTGGTTTACAACAACAAATGTTTATTATTGCACAATTTCTGTGAACAAAGACTTCAGGCAAAGCTAAACTGTGTAATTTTTCTCCAATACTCTCCCAAGACTGAGTAGGGCTTGAAGTTGATATATCTGCTTCCAAAGTCAGTCATGTGCTGTTGACAGGGTTCAGTTTGGATTGAGGACTTGAATTCCTTTTTTTCTGTTATATGGGCCCACTCTCAGTTTCTTGCAATATGGGATTCTGCACATCATAGCCTGCTTCTCCAGAGTGAGATATAAGAGAAGGGTAAAGAATTAGATGGAGATAGAAATAGAGATAGGTAGAGATAGAGATAGAGTTAGAGAGAGAGAGAGACAGAGAGAGAGAGAGAGAGAAAGAGAGAGAGAGAGAGTGCAAAAGAGAAAACTTGCAAGACAGAAATCACAGGTGTTTTCTTTATCAATCATGGAAATGATATATCATAACTTGGGTCATATTCTATTGATAAGAAGAGAGTCACCATGTCCAGTTCACACTTAAGAGGAAGAGATTAGACAAGCACATGTATACCAGGAGTCAGAGATTCTTGGAAACAATTTGGGGGCTTTCCACAACACAAACTAACAGGAGGCACTTAACCTGACTCTAAATATAACGGGTAGTCATTGAAGGGTTTTGATTCAGATGATGATATCTGATTTTCATTGAATTTCAAGGCCATTATTTTGGTGACTGGAAAATGAACCAAGAAGATAAGTTAATTTCTCATGACTGTACCATCAAGAACCAGCCCTGTTTTCAGTTGAAATCCCTGCTCCTTCCTATTCCTTCATGTAATTCTTCGATCTCTAAAGTTCATGTATAAGTGATCTACCACATTAACTCATGAGTTTTATAGCTATTATTCCATATACATCTGCTAAAGACCCTAGGATGTGGAAGCTAGAATGATCCTTATGGTTCAGGTGAGGATAATTAGAAGGCCAGGAGTCACAATGACTTGTCCAGGTTCAAGGATATGGCAGAAAAAGGAGATAGGCCTGAAGGTAGCTCTATCTCCTCAATACTGGGAACCGGAATTTCCCAGGCCTTCTCCAGGCAGGGAGGACAGTGTTTGTGTAACTGTAGAGTTAAATTGTTGATGTGAGAGTGGAGGCTGAAGAGTTACCAGCTTTAAGAGAGATTTTATCCAAGGAAGAGTGATGATTAATGGGACCCCAGGAAGTAATTTTACTTCCTTGGAGATATAACCCAACAGAACTTGGAACCCTGGTAATCAGACACCCACATTCTAGAGACAGCCCCCAACCCAGCTCACTAAAGCAGAAATGCTTGGGAGAATAAGATGTTTTCTTGTTGTTTCCCAACATCCCAAGGCTCTCATTTCAGTAAAACTGAAAGGGAAAGCCTTTTCAAAGCTTCGGGAATTCATTCAACCCCCACCACAGAAGACACTGGCCATTTACCAGGAGACACTCAAAGGTAAGATAGGAGTCACAAGGCAGTGAAATGAAGGCTGGGCAAATATTCTGATCATTGCTGGGAAGCCCCACAGCACCTCCCACTCTCAGGGTACCTGAATTGGGGAGGGCTGGGCTGTTGAAAGGGACATAAGGTGTGGACAGATCAAGGGCAGGAGCTGGTTTTCTAATAATTTGGAAGCCTGGTTTGCCAATCATGCTCACAGCCTGCTCATTGCTGGGAGGGTGGGAAGGAGAGTAGTGGGGTGGTGATCATCTGCCCAGGTGTTAATCTGCAGACTTGGAGCCATCATCTCATCTCTTTTCTTCATAGACTGGAGGCCTGTGCATACAGTGTTCTGTTTCTAATCTGGGGAGAACTTTATATGGAGTCATCCCTATGGTGACAGTCAATCAAGGCCCTGATGACCAACTGATAATCGGAGTGGAATTTAGTTCAGGTAGGAGGGCTTCTTCTTTACTGAGCAGTTGGGAATGTGAGTGGGGGATTCTGACTGAGGAAGGGCAAGACTAAAGCTTTTGTCTCATACCTTTGATGGTTTCTAGTAGAAGACTAATCCTAAGGGCTTCCCCTGTAAGGGCAAAAGTGTCAAAGAGAGCTTTGGATGGTCCCCAGGGCTCCCTGGGGGAAAGCGAGGCTGGGATCACAAAGAAAGCCTTTGGGAAAATCCATTCCCACTACCACCATTTCTAGATCATTCTTGTCCCAATCCTGCCAGTCCCTACCTAACAATCAATGGTCAAGAGAAGGAGATGTGGTGAGAAACTGGCTCAGAACTTCCTGGAACCTCAGTCATGGGTGCTTAGCTGCATGTGGGTGTGGACTAAGCTGTATCCCTGCTGGCCAGGAGAATGATGTTGGTGGGAAGAAGAGACCCACCTGTTGCATGCAGAGAATAAGGTAGTGCATTGCACCCAAGCTACAGGTTGAGGTGCAATGGGGGACCAAGGATGTCTGGGAAAGGAAAATGGATTCAGATTTTTTCCACTCATCCTCCAGATACTTATGGGGCATCTACCACGTACCAATGCAGTGCATAGCTGAGACAGGCCATCAGAACACCTGGAATTTAAGTTTGAAGGGACTTTCACAAGGCATAACAACATCGTCTAAAATGTGGATGTCTGTGAAAATCACATTAACTAGGACAATTTCCTGACCTAGCACAATGGCTTCTTCTCTACAGCTTTGAAGGAAGAGGGAATATGGACTGCTTCTTGTGCAAAGCTTTGTATGACCACCAGTTAAGAATGCATAGCTTTCTAGATGAACTCTGGAATTGCATCAGCAATAAGTGGGGGAGGCAGGATGTAAAAATATCAATACTTACAATGTGCAGAGAAAAAGCCCAGAGGAATATTGTTAGCAAATACCCAAAGGGTAGGCAGGACTGTGCATCGTCAATCCTTCACAAGAGCTCCCGTGGCCCATCTTTTTTCTTAGACTTGAATCCTTCTGGGATCCTGGTCTCTGACCTCAGAATTCCTTTTCCTGCTACATTTATTCCAGGGTAACATTTGTGATTTAACTTCCAAAGCCACAACTGACTTCATTTCATAAGCTTTACTCCTCCTTGTGAACTGGGATTTCTAGCATCCCTGTAATTTCTTTCATAATTTGTTTTAATCAAGAAAATCCCCGGAAGGCTGCCAGCCTCTTTGTCAGATTGTTGGAGGCCACTGCCCTCTGGCTGGGACCTGATGATTCACAGTGATCTCCGGTGTCTGGATCAGTGTCCTTATTCCTTACCATGGAATGAAAAGTCACACCCTTCCTCACTGGCCAAGATACTGCTGCAGCCACTTGGTTCTCAGAACCACTGTCTGGGAAGTTCACCAGTTTACACACTCAGTTGTGTTGTTACTGACATTTCCTAGAAGAGACACCAGGCCCCAAGCCTTTAGAGCTCAAAGCACCTGGGATGGTGCTGGATTTTGTCCTAAGTCTTGTACTGTGGTTATGCCCAGAAGTTAGGAAGCTGTCTGATGGGGAGAGTTGAAATATGTGACATGCCAGGGGTGTGGGAAGGTGGTGGTCACTAAGACTGATGACCCTCAGGCATGCAGAGTGTAGCATTACCAATTGAACACTGCAGCCCTTCCAATCCAGGTGGTAGAATCCCTGCCCTGAGCTCACCTGAAGGTCCTCTCTGGGCTTCCTGTGACCTAGACCTAAAGAGTTAACTCCTGGCCCTGCCCCAGCTTTCAGCCTCCACCTTGTTAAGGATTTTGAACATCATCCCTTGGCTTCATCTAGAATGGGGAGGTTCAAATCAATTGTGGGGTGATTCCGAGTTTTCAACTGTAGTTGTTTCTCAGTTATTCCCCATTTCCCCAGGGCTACAAGTGTCACAGAGGTACCCATGGCAGCCTTTTCAGGACAGCTGAGGGGCAGAGCACAAACCCTGGCTCCCAAAGCCCCAGGCCCTTGGTGACATGACATAGCCATCCACAGATGGGATTTGTTAAAGGAATCACAGGTATGGCTGTGCTTTCCCTTCAAAGAGAGAAGTGACCAGTCCCAAAACTAGTTCAGGACACACAGGAAGGCATTGGTATCTGAGGAGTTTCACCTACACAGCTGGGTCACTCAGGAGAGCAGAGACACCTTGTAGAAACATGTAATAAATCTAGTGCAATCTGATTTGGCAGAGGATGAGTTTTTACTGCATCTTTGGGATTCCACTGGCCTAGAGTGCAGTGGGAGTCACTCAGCAGAGCCCACATTTAGGGGGAGAGTACATCTCACTCAGTCTCTGATGGAATCCTCCTTTTACACTGAGATACTTTAACCAACCAGAAAGTCCTGATGGGCAAGTTTGTCAAACAGTGGCCCATGGTTCCCCCTGCTCAGGCTCTGCTGGATGGGACAGCAGAGCCCCACTGAACTTGATTCCCTATGAGAAGGGATTACATTCATTCCCAGCAGAAAGCAGGTGTCCTAGCAGTGACTGTTGGACCAGGGGAAGAGAGGGATTGAGGTAGCCTGATGTATCCTGGGGCTGCTATTCCTCAGTAAAAGCTGCCCTCCAACAGCTCTAGGTCTCAGGTCTCTTGCTGTGGGCAGTGTGGCCCCTTCTGCTTGGCTTCAGTGTCAGTGGTTTATTTTTAGTGTTCCATTCTGACAGAACCCTCTCCATTGGCCAAGGGAGAAGAAGTCAGCAAAGGCATGGGTGAATCTACAAAGCTTTACAAATGTCTGATCCCATCTAATTATTGAGTGCACACAGATATCTATGAAGAGACTTGAGAATAGGAAGCCCTTTCTACCTGTCTACATTTGACTGATGGCCACTGGGTTGCTCTGTCACATGGGCTTCACAATCAAAACTTGCGTCCAATCAACCTGAACATTGACTGGAGGCTCCCTACGGGATGTCAAGCTGCTTGCCAGCTTCTGTGTCCACTTGTCAGCTTCCGTGCCCACTGAGGGCCTGACCAGCAGGGCCACTCCTCCAGGGTTTGTGAGCATCAGAGTCATGCTGACTGAATCCTAGCATCCCCTCCCTATCACATGTGCTTTTCCATGGGGACAAATCTCTGCAGCTATCCAGAAATTACCATTTATACATTTTAATGAGAAAGATCTTGGAACTCAATTTAAATAAAAAACATATTTAGCATAGCCATAGTTTTGTTTTACCTTTGTGCATGCACAAGACAAAGTAATTATTTAACTTTCTCAAACAATATTAATTTAAATATCATTATCAGGGCTTCGAGTTAGCAGGCTAGATGACCACTGAGAATGAGAGTAGCTTGGAAGCTGAAGGTTCTCTTCCCAGGATCTAATGACCACCTTTATATACAGGTGACTCACAGGGCTTCTTTGCTAGGAATGACATCAATGAGGACAATTTTATCAGGCAGAATAGAATCTGCTTCTCTCCAGCTATGAGGCAAGACAGAATTTTTTTCCTTCTAGCTAAGATTGATTTTGCCAGTTTATGTGCTGAAATCCTTTTTGGAGGAGAGAAATCATGAGGTAACCAAATTTATAATATAAAATATAAAAGCAAGAAAAAGATAACTAAGAAATGAAATAGAGGCATAATACAGTACTCTGTGTTTCTGCCCACAAACCCCCTGGTCTTTCATGCTTATACCTAGCTCCAGATGGGGTCACCAGGGTACTGGTCAACGATAGCCTGAGACCTGGACACCCCTAGGCCTCAGTATTCCAGCTTCAGTCTGGGGTGGAGGAAGAGGAGCCAGATGGTGTCCTGGGTGCTACTCTCTTGTCCTTGGCTGACCTGGCCATACCATTCTACATTCCCACCAACAGTGAATAAGTGTTCCTATCGTTGCATATCCTCTTCAACATTTGTAGCTCTCCATCTATTTAATAATGGCCATTCTAATAGGAGTGAAATTATATCACATTGTAGATTTGATTTCCATTTCCCTAATCATTAGTGATGTTTACCATTTTTTCAACTGTTTTTTCATTTCTAGTTCTTCTTTGGAGAAATGTCTATTCAAGTTGTTTGCCCATTTTTTGATTGGGTCAATTGTCATTTTATTGTTGAGCTGTTGCATCTCTTTTTATATCATGGATACTAAACCCTTATTGGATATGTGATTTCCAAATATTTACTCCCATTGAATCAGCTGCCTTTTATTTTATTTTATTTTTTTGCTTAGTACAGAATTTTATTTAGGTCGATTGTAAAGGCTTGGGCATGAATGGTGGTGATGGCAGCACATTTTTTTTTTTTTCATTCCAAAGATATTTTAATCCCTCATTAACCCTAATAGCACATACATTTTGATTCTGTTAGTGTCTTGACAAAAGTGTAAACATTTGCTGTTACAGTAGTTTGGAATGACATACCTCAATCTCAAATATAACCATAGTTTCTTTTTTCTGCCATTTTATCATTTTCATATTCTCTTTTATTTGCTTATCAGAGATTTGCAAATATTTGATAATGCCTAAGTATTCACAATACACATAATGCGAACCATGAACTTTACATCTGAGATGTGAAATTACAAATAATTAGTAAAACCTTAATATATCCCCTTCTCAATTCCATATCACCATTCAGAAGAATTTCTTACAACAAATTTCATTGAAGTTTCTGTAATACAGATATTTGAAATATATACTATTTTTTAAAATTTATTTTTTATATTTTAAAAGATGCTTAGATTACATAAATGTTACAAAAAATTACAGGGATTCCCATGTTCCCCACCTCCCACACATCCCATAACCTCCCTCATAAACATTCTTCATTAGTGTGGCACATCACCTACAATGGATATACACATCCTGGTGCTTTGCCACTAAGCATGGACCATAGTTCACATTGTAGACCACACAGTTCTGCATGTTATATGTTGATGTAAAAGGGCCTATATCTGTCGTTGTAATGTCACTCAGGATAATTCCCAAGTCCCAAAAAAGCCCC
>JAQZBX010006598.1:0-52720 GCA_029593785.1 Cabassous unicinctus | reverse complement strand
TAACTCAGAGAACCAGTATATTCCAAATGACAAAGCCTGATGTTACAAAATAATTCATGAGTCAAAGAGCCATAAAAAATGCTAGGAAGTCAAATGGATTTTAATATACCAGACAATGAAAAGTTCACTGATATGGTTTTAGATTGTACATTGAAACTAACTTTCAAGAAATTATGCCATTTGTCAAATTTTATTATAGCATCAAAGAATATTCACACGTAAAAAGCTATGAATATACTCCATCCTTTCCTAGCTGCCTATCATTGTGAGGCTGTATATACTTTATATATGACAACCAAGACAATATATTGTAACAGACTGATGTAGAATCCATAATTTCTAATTCTCTTTTATTAAGCCAGACATTTAAAAGTTTTACAAATAAGTAAAGAACTGGCATTTTCTCACTTTTTGTTTTATTTTAGATAATATAGCTATTTTTCTTTAAAATGTTGTTTGGGTTAATGTGCAACAAATTTATTTCTGTTATTTCTAACAATGTAATAAGATATTTTAAGACTTCTTTAATTTCTAGTGCAGCAGATATAAATAATCTATATAAATAAATCTCTTTGGAGTCTTCAATAATTTTTAAGTGTAGGGGTTATGATACCAAAGACTTTGAGAATCTCTGCTTGGATAATCCTCTTTCCTTTGGGTTATTGCAAAAGCCTCCTAACAAGTCTCCCAACTTTCATCCTGGCTTCTGTCTAGTCCATTGTCAATAGAAAACAAAGTGAACCTTCACTCAATTCTTTATCTCCAATGTCTTCTCAAGACATGCAACAGCAAAAGCTGAAATCTGTACAAAAGCTGTCCTACGAGACTACACACAATCTGTCCTCCTATGCCTTTTTGCGTCATGTTCTTCTACACACAGTCCTCTTGCTACACTTGCAGCTTTCCTGTTTATCAAGTGCCCCAGGCACATTCCTCCCTCAAGCCCTTTGCAGGTTCTAACCCCCTACTTAGAATACAGTTTCTCCAGTTGTAGGTCTGTCTTAATCAGTGTCTTCATTCAGGCTTTTCTCAAATATGCCTTCTCAATAAAGCTTCCTTGACTTGAACTGAAAACCCATAACCATATTGCCTACCACGTTTCTCTACTTTGTATTATTTTCTATAATATTTCTCACCATATCACATACTGCATAATATCCTTTTTTATTGATTGATTGCCTGTCTTCCACAATTAGAATATAAACTACAAGAAGAGAGGAGATTTTGTCATTTTTTTCGCAACTGCAGTATTTCTTATACTACCTATCACTACTTATGTAAGAAGAGACACTTTGTATTTGTTGAGTGAATGAATTAATTAATGTATTATAGTTTCTGAATATTTTGCTATTAGAATTATATTTCTATATTTAAGTCTCTAGATGTATTTATTCTCTTATCATTTCCTTTATTATATTCTCCTAAAAGAATCCATCTCCATTAATATTCCTGTATCCATTTTTTGTTAAAACCAAATATGCAGGTGTCCCCAGTTTGGGCACATACTATAAGAATTCTAGATTTACTTGTGTATATAAATGTCCTAACTAATTTAATAAGACAGTGTCTCAAGTATTAATCTAGGGTAATAAATAGCATTTGCATAAAACATACTTTGTTCTAAGGTTTGTTAAATATATTAACTCATTTAGTTCTTACACAAACTTCTACAATATTACGATTGTAATTCTTATTTTACTCTTGAGAAAATTGACATCTTAATAAGTTAGGCAAGTTTTCCAAAGTCACATAGTTAGTTCTTATAAAGTAATAGATCCAGAAAAGAAGTCTTGAGAGAATAATAATGGGCTTTGTAACATATTTTACATTTGTTGATTGTGTAATATTTGATGAGTAGCTTAAAAAATATCTAAGGTGGTGAGTCAGTCATGAAGAATAAGCACAACATGGAGCATTAGTGGAAGTCCATATAGTGTGGGAGAGGGAAAAGAGAGAGAGAGAGGGAAAGAGATTGAGAAAGGGATAATACAATCTGATAAACCATGAGCTGTATTATTTTGTATGATTTCCTTATATTCTGACAACAAATTTACCCTTAGATCAGTTTTTTTTGTTTCAAATTAAATGATCTTGTAATGACTTTACAAGGTAAGTATGTTGGAAGAATTCATTTGTTACATGATGAACACTAATTAAAAATTAGTTTATATCAATGTCTTTTCCTTGTATTAATGAACCTCTCAGACTAGTTGACACAGTTGGACTCTCCTTGAAAACCTTTCCACTTTTTATTTGAATCTTCCAGGAAAATAAAATTATCTTTTTTCTTATATCCTACTGGTTACTCTTCATTTGTGTTTGTTCTTTCCTTATCTTCCACCCAGTTCTTTCATTTTTGAGATATCACTGTGCTCTTTTTATCTATGACCATTTTATCTTTTGTATCTGAATTCTTTCTTCAAATGATTTCTTTCAGGCCCATAGCTTTAGCCTTACCAATATGTTTATAGCACTAAAGTGTATACCTTCATCTCTGCTCTTCCTCTAATTTCTGGACTCATAGACTCATATATAGAACTGCCTATGTAACAGAGTCACTAACAAACATTTCAAATGTCACATGGCCTAAATATAAATATTTCTGCCTCTTCATAAAAAGTCTTTCCCAAATCTAGAAATTGTACCACCATTCTCCAGGTTATTGAGGCCCCAAATCTAAGACTATCTTTGATATTCTCAGCTTTTCACATCTTGCCGTTAAGTGTTTGCCATTTTTTGTAAATTTTGCTGCCAAAATAAATATTGAATGCAGTCATCTCTCTTTACTAAATTCGTAATATAAGCCATACCATCTCTCTGCTGAGATGTCATATGTGTCTCATAATTGGCCTTTCTGCTTCCCCTTTTGTTCACTTGCCCCAACAGTCCATCCCATAAACAACAATTAGAGTGATCTTTAAGATCATTTCTATGTCATTTACTCCCTGTGTGAAATCCTTCTCTTAGCATTTCAAGCAAAGCCCCATGCAATTCTACCCTGACCCAATCACCTTCCAGTCTCCTTGTTACCACCCTCTTGCCTCAATTCCTTCTTTCTACTCGTTAAATATGCCATTATCAGTCTGGTTGCAGGATCTTTGAATGATATTCCTCTAGAACTTCATAGGATACCTCCTCCTCAGTTTTCTCTCAATTTGAATGTTACCTCCTCAGAGAGGATATTTATGATTGCCCTAGCTAGATCAAACAGTCCAGTTTATTTTCTCTTTCTAAACTTTTATCTTCATCTTTCAGCACCTGATCTTATCAAATTTTATTTACTTATGTAAAGAAAAAGTAAGATCGTAAGAAACAAAATATATAGTAAGCCCTCAATAAATATTTTTGATTAAGTTATATAAGGCTTATCCTTTTAAAACTGTAGTTTACTTTTTAAACTTTTTTATTTTTAAAGAATTATAAATTCATAAGAGGTTCCAAAAATAGTATAGAGAGGTCCTGTGTACCATTTATATTTTAGTTAATTATAGTACAATTTTGAAAGCATGAAATTGACACTGGTATGATGTGTGTGTATAGTTCTATGCCATGTTATTATATGTTTAGATTTGTGTAAGCACCACACAAATGAGAAAGAGAACTGTCCTATCATAACAACAAAAGTTTCTGTTGTATTTCTTTATAGTCACACCCATCCATTCCTCCCCACCATACCTAAACTTTGGCTGCCCTTAATCTTATCTCTATCTCTATAATATTGTCATTTAGAGTATATCATATAGCATGTGACTTTTGACATTGGCTTTTCAACATTTACTTCCTTAATTGCTTTTACTCCATTTTATAAAATTCAGTTTTTCAACCAAGTAGAAAAGCAGAAATATGACAGTATGTAGACAGGGAGAAATACAGTACCTTAAAAGTTCAGTGTATTTACTACTGCATAAATTGCTCTTCAGGTAAAAATGCCTTGCTATAAAGGAATAAACAAAGCCATGTAGTTTAAGATACATATTTGGGTGGTATTATAATCAGTGATTAATAATCTGGTTGCAGGTACCTTGTACTAAAATATGAAACATACTGAAAAATTCAAGATCATCAAATGGTATAAAATATATCCATGGTACAGGAAATCCCTGTATATATTTGTAAATCTGAGCAGAAGAATATTATTTATCATTATTCATTATTTTGTATTTTTAACAAATCCCTCAAAAATGCTCTCATAATTAAAAGTCAAAGAAATGTTTGCTTTTGTAATTATTTGGTGTATTTATTAGTGTATGCCAGA
The DNA here is from genome assembly GCA_029593785.1 of Cabassous unicinctus. NCBI lineage: Eukaryota > Metazoa > Chordata > Mammalia > Cingulata > Chlamyphoridae > Cabassous > Cabassous unicinctus. Next base: position 48,465 of record JAQZBX010006598.1, on the reverse strand, counting down.
TATTAGATAATGCAATTTATTTCAAATTTTCCCCTTTCTGTCATGGTAATATTGATCAGCCAGAATTATTTAATATAGGTTTTCTGTACTATATTCTTTTTTTAAAACTACTTCTATTGACAGAATGGCTTAAAATAAAAATCAACTACTCTAGCAACATTTCTCCTGATGCCCAATCCTTTTCTCAGAGGAAGCTCTTTTTATCACATCTGGTAAGTTTACTCGATTCTAATAATATTCATCAACATTATTTCTTGATTTAACAATTTAAAAGGTTAGGTTTTTATTTTTCAATATAAAAATGAGAATTTGTATCCTTCTTGTCAACATGGTTACAGCTAGAGAAACCCAAGATATACAGAAATCGTTCCAGCTTCAGCATGCACTACGGTACCACAAGAGTGTGGAGATGGAGCTGAGTAAACCAAATTTCATCATCTCCTACTGCTTCTCTTTCACTAATCAGTTCAGGCTTCCCTCAATAACTGTAAACTGGGCTAACTGTTCATTCTCTGTTTTTTCTCAGGATGTAATACATACTATTTTAGTCTGTTAGGATGCAGAAATACAACCACCAGGCATGGGTTGACTTTAACAATGGGGATTTGTTAGATCACAAGCTGACAGTTCTGAGGCCACAAAAATTATCTTCAAGACAATACCTTCTTCCTGAAGATGGTTGCGGGCAATCCTGGACTCCCCTGTCACACAGCAAGGCACATGGCGGCATCTGCTGGTCTCTCTTTTCTCTTCCAGATTTTGTTGCTTTCAGCTTCTGGTGTCTGTGGCTTTCTCTCTCAGCTTCTGTGATTTCTCTCTGTCTCTCTCTTTGTATTCATCCCATTTATAAAAGAATCCAGTAGAAAGATTAAGACCTACCCTGGGCCATGTCTTAATTGAAGTAGCTTCAACAAAAGACCCTTAAGTGAAGTAACCCACCCAGAATAAGTTCGCATCCACAGGAATGAACTAGATTTAAGAACATGATTTTCTGGGGTACATACAGTCTCAAACTACCACACATCCCTTTATCATAGAGTTTTCCCTGGTATTGTAAATTCTGTGATGGTGTGTCACTTGCTCAATTCATTGCATGTCCTTATAGAATACAGGAATGCCTTATTTCCTAAGGCTTCCATAACAAAGTTTCATAAAGTTGGTGGCTTAAAACAAGGGAAATTTATTATTTCACAGTTCTGGTGGCTAAAAGTCCTCCTAACTACTTCTGAAGAGCTCTTCTCCCTCTGAAGTCTCTATGGATGAATCTGTCCCATGCTGCTCTTCTAGCTTCTAGCAGAGGCTGGCAATCTTAGGCATGCCTTGACTTGTTGCTGCACAACTCCAATCTTTGCCTCATCTTCATATAAATACTTTCTCTCTGAATGTCTCTTCTCCCCTTCTTATAAGAACACTCTTATATTGGATTAAGGGCCCACCCTACTCCAATATGTCCTCATTTTAATTTAACTAATGCCATCAGCAATGACCCTAATTCCAAATAAGGTCACAGTTGGTGGTTCTGGGGATTGGGACTTCAACATCTTTTGGGGGACACAACCTAACCTATAACAAGGCACCTTGTCATATACATTTCTCGTAGTCCCAGGACTAAACCCATTTTTAGTCATGCTGTTCCTGAATTGAACCCATTCTCTAAATTCAGTGAATATTCAGAAAATTTCTGAAGACTATACCCTATAATTTCCTCAGTGACTTAAGATATGTTATTCCTTCCTTGTAATGCTATTACTCCAAATAATTCTATTTTCTTTTAGTTCTTAGCCTCCTACTTATTGTTAAGCATTCAACTTAAGTATATGGGCACTTATGGGTTCCTTTCTATGAATACCATTTTTTTCCCATAAATATACCCCCATCCTAAGATTTGTATCATGATCTATGTTTTCAGGTTTATAATATTATTTTAGCAATTCTCCTCCCTGCCAGACTTTCAAATGGTACTAATATACAATAACTGTGAAATGTTAATTTTTTCCCTCAATTCTAATATGATACAGATTATAGATTGTTATGTTATATTATTAGGTGTTTTGTTTATGTAATGTATGAGTTAGAGAGCTCATTGTTACTTCTAAAAGAATTAAACTTTTTAAAATGTGAAATACTGATTACTATAAAGATGATAAAACTTTTTTAAAGGAAAATCATGACATCATTTGGGGAAAAATTTTGACCTATTAGGGACATAACTGGCAATTTATAACCTCCAAGTGATTCAAACTAAATATGTTGTATGTAATCTAACTCATAGAATAAATTTGCCACAGAATGATTATGATTTACACTATACTACTAAGTAAAAGTCAACTATATTCACTGCTCAGAATTCTAATAATAAAAGGTATGATGGCATTGAAATTCCACACATCTAATATATAGCATATGTGGATATGCTGATAGATACAGAGAGAGATAGAGATTGAGCTAGAGATAGAGACAGAGACAGAGAGAGACAGAGATAAATGGCATTATATTATATATATTTATATGCAACTTGCCATTTTACTTAATATAGATGATTATGTATAAAGATCTTCCTCCTTTTTAAGCCTATGTTCATGGGAAATGCTTTTAATTGAGGATCACTGATGAATTTGATTTTCAATCAACTTATGCAGGACTTGTTTATTTCATTTTAAAAGAAATGATGAATAATAAAAGGAAAAATTCCACTTGCTTGGAACTCTGGAGGCCGGTAGATATAGGAGAAGGACTCCACAAGTGCTGAATCAAAGAAAAAGTAAAGTAATCCCCAAGATCAGGTAGGAGATATTCTTCCCAGATATGTCAGTCAAGACCCCTCCTCCTCACTCAGTCCCAGGCAGGTTAGGAGTCATGCAGAGGCAGCATGGCCCAGGTCCTTCCTGCTGCTGATGCAGACTATAGAGCCACTCATGGCAGAGAGGAAGAACTCCATGCATACTCAAGCACAGAATACTAGCAGCTGAGGAGTGTTGCACAGAGAAGGGCCCCAGAGGTGTAAAAAATGAAAAAAAAGAGAGACCACAGCAAAACAGTCAGCGACAGATGTATACACTCAATCCCATTTCTATTGGTTGGACCATATAAATTTCAAAATAGACTTTTAGGATTGACCCACCTTTCTGGATTGACCTCCATCTGGCTCCCTGAAGAAGGATACCATAATGGGGAAGAAACTGGAGGTAGAAAAGCCTCACAGAAGAAAAAGGGGAATACTGAACTGCTGTTAGATAGTTCAGATCCCAGTACTGAAAAGTATAAGGCAAAGGGGACACTGATTGAAGGGGAGAGTTTCAAGAAATCATTGGAGCTGGGGAGAAAGTCTGCACAAAAATAAATAGAACAGATCACGATTCCTGGCAAAGGAACAGAGGAAAGGAAGCTTTCTCCAGGAGGTGAAACAATTGCACAAAAAAGTACAATCTTAAAAATTGTACTGCATATCTAGGGAAAGAATCAGATGAAGAAGAGCTGAAAAAATATGAGCAGTTAAATATGGGCCACTGTACAGGTCCAGAATAAGTTGAAACAAGCATTAAAGAAGAGCCTTAACATAAAGCCAATCAACAATAATACCCTAGACAAGAAGGAGAAACTGACATTCAGAGTTAACTCATAAAGATAATCAGATACCCAGACATCAAAAAAATTGCAAACCATATTAAAAAGCAGGAAGATACGGTTCTGTCAGGGAACAAATTAAAACTTTAGAGAAGACACAGAATCTGGGAAAACTAATCAAAGAAGTTAAAAAAAAATCTAAATAAATTAAAGAAGATTAAGGAAAATATGGATATAGAGCCAAAGGATATTAAGAAGACAATGTATGAGCATAAAGAAGAATTTGAAAGTTTACAAGGAAACATAACAGAAATTATGGACATGAAAGGCACAAAAATAGAGAATAAAAATACACAAGAGGCATAAAACAACAGATTTGAATAGGCAGAAAAAAAATATCAGTGAGCTAGACATCAGGATGATTGAAATCATAGTCTAAAGAACAGTCAGAGAAAATAAGAGTAAAAATTGAGTAGTGTCTCAGGGATTTGAGTGACAACATGAAGTACATAAGCATATGCATCATGGGTATCCCAGAAGAGAAGAGAAGGGAAAAGGGGCAGAAAGAATATTTGAGGAAATAATGGCTGAACATTTCCCAAATCTTACAAAAGACCTAAATATGCATGTTCAAGAATTGTAACATACTCTGAACAGATGATATGCTAACAGACCTACTCCGAAACACCTACTAATCAGAATGTCAAATGCTGAAGATAGAGAATTCTGAAACTAGAGAAAAAATGAATGTCACATAAAAGGGATTCTCATTAAGACTAAGTGCCAGTTTCTCATTGGAAACCATGGGCATGAAAAGGCAGTGGTATGATATATTTAAGGTACTGAAAGAAAAACTGCCAGCCCAAAATTCTTTATCCAGTAAAAAAAAAAGTTATGTACATATATGCTACATTTTCTCTGTGGGTTTGTCAGAACTGAGATTTCCTTGATTTGGAAATGCAAATTATAATTTCTTTAATTCAGTGCAGCCTGAGAATAATATCAAAAATCCCAAAATTTTATTTAAGATCTTGTTATATTCTTTTCAGTAGAGCCTAATATTATTATTGATGTTATACTCTATATGCAGTAGTTATTCATATGATAAATATTATTTTTATAGATTTTTGTCTGCTGTAATATTTTAAATTCATTGAATTATATTGAAAACTATGGCATATGATCTCCCTTTTATCAATGAAATAAATGCATAACATTAAAAAATAAATATCAAAAAAAGAAAAAATAATCATAAGGATCTAGTTGGTCAATTGAACTATAAAAAATTTCCTTTTCTTTCCCCATCACTTAAAGTAAATCAAAATATGTATTTTCCCCCAGAGAGTTCATCTATAATTCTGTAGAACAGACATTAAGTTATGAATATTCTCTGGGAAATATAGTAATCTGATAGTATCATATCCACAAGGAAACAAGTTCAAATATATAACCTCAGCACAGAAGCCAAGCAAGGTTGATTCTGCGAAGTTTGATTGTGGTGCCATGGAAGCTCCTCATAAAATGTTAACAGGTTCAAGAAATATGATGTTCCCAGGAACAAAAATCTATAATCATTATTCTAAATTTATTATGTTGGTGGCTCCAAACAAAGGTACTTTTCCGGATGGGCTTTTTTTCTGGAGCAAATAAATTAGTCTCTAGTTTGTGGTTTTCAGCTTTTATTTGGAAAGTGTTTTTATCTTCATTCCATAAAACAGAAAGCACCAAAAGAAAATTTTCCTTCTCCTGACATAGAAAACAGTCAAATTAGGCACACACAAATGAGAACTCTTACTCATTATCAAGCTATACAAGCAATTTCAAGAACACAAGTGATCATAAAGCCCAGAGAAAGCAGAGAGAGATTTGAGATCATTCATGAAGCTCTCCAAGTCTTTTCTCTCCAAAATTTATGTGTTTAGGCCCAGGTAAATATGTTATCTCTAAATAATATATATAATTTATTACCTACCTTGAAGAGAGTCTCCTCAGTCATAAAGTAACTCCAATTTTATTCAGTAGTAGAGTTTATGTGATATTTTCCAGGGAGCTGCACTCCATAAATCTGGAGAATTCATATTTGTTCATCACAAATAATCCTAGAAAAACGGGTAAATTATGTTAAATGCATTTCATAGATAAGGACTTTCTCACTAATAAATACCATTAGTTTGTCTTCCAGGATGTCTGTCATTCTCATGTTTACAAAGTGACTAAACATAGTCACTTGCCTACTTTCTTCCCTGAGGGAATTTCCCTCAAGTTTTAATGGGAAATAATGGACGGTTAATCCGCAGTTTTGCCATTTACACTTCATCTTTACCATTACCTTGATATTGCATCAATTTTCTAACTTTGTTCCACTATTTTAACTTAAGTGACATTGTTCATTTTCTGTACCTGAATGCTATCATCTGTCCATTATACCGATTAGAGCATCTTAATGAGCTCTGGGGAGAAGATAGAACAGTATCTGCAAACATTTGTGAGAAATTTATGTGAAATATAGAAGAGAATATATTTTTTGAAATTATAATTTATGTTTTAGTAAAATTCTAAGGCTTCCAGTGGCACTTTAAACTTGAGATTTGGAGATCACATAAACAAAAACAAAAATCATCAATAATTTTCTGACCCATTTGTTAGGGAATCCAAGATTTTGCCAGGTTCATTTAGCCCCCTCCCCTCCAAAAAAAGACTCCTCGTCTGAAAAGACTATTATAATAAGTAAAGTCCGTGGTGCTTTTTTATATTGTGGCAGGTTAGGATGCTATATGACATCAACACTCCAGTTGAAGACTCATAAAACTTTACTTAGGGTTTTGGAGAAAAACATGGTCTTATCAACAAGTAACATTTTATTTTAATAAATGTTTTATGACCTACCAGAAAACATTGCTGTGCCATTGGCTACAAGGCTGAAATGAATTCCATGCTTATTATGAACTTAGTGCTACCAAATTTACTTAATCATAGATTCTATCACATCCAGCAGCACTCTATTGAAATGAAATGGTAAATATATGAATTCTCTCAATTGTTTTGAGTAGGACTGAAGGCAAGAATGAGGTGTATGAGGAGGTCATCCACACTATTAGATGTTCACATTTTTGTCTTTCTTCCTTGTTCATTAACCCATATATTTGCCACCCTAAAAATCACCATGACCAATTGACTAATAGAGGAAACATTTCTAGCCTAGTTTAAAGCTTTGTATGGTTTGTATGGTGCTTTGGCATCGTGTGGAGGTGTAGTGCATTACAGACATTTATAAGGGTGACAATGAAGACTTTAAATCCCCCCAGAGGGCTAAACTCCTGGCAGATTTCCTATTTCAATGTTTGCCTTGAAAGTAAACTAACCAAAAATAAAGTTTTAGAGGCCAAGTAATGTTTTGACTGCAACATCAGGAATTTGGGAAGCAAAATATTGGAGAAGCAATAACAAAGATTAACACATAATGTATATGGGTGTATGTCTCTAAATGGTTTCAGAATATTACAATATTATTGTCCCAGGATAATGTCCACGGTTGAGATATCATTAGTGATTACATAGGATATGTTGACCTGTTTGTTTTATGACCACATTTAGCCTCTTTCCACAATCCTCCTAGTTCTAGACCAATAGCAGAAATGTAGCCTTTGCATAGTTTCAACCAAAAGCAGAGCATTTCTTTTACCAAGGTTGATTTGGTTACTGTTTTAGATATTTGCTCAACATCCCATTAAAAGCAATCCCTCTATATCCAACTTGGTACCAAAATGAGGGTAATGCTCTGGTGACAGGTTTATTATACTATATACTTTCAAGGAGAGAGTAGCAATTTGTCTTAAGTGGAATATAGGAGTACTCTGGATTGCCTACTCATGTGTCTTACAATGTTATGCTTCATTGTATAATTTATTATCTTGAAGGAGGTATATTTTAGTAACCATCTATAAACTCAAGTCAGAATATCATTGAAAAAATAGGATGCTGTCACTTAAAATGTGGTTATGCACTGAATGAGCAAATCATATATGGAACTTTTCTCCCAAAGCCACAGCACAGTTACAAGGTATCTAGGTGACAATGGGAATGGCACACCTCACCATAAAGTCTAATAACCTACTTGTGAAAGGTGTTCCTCATCCATCCAGAGGTTTTGACTCTGCTGATGAGAGATTTTGATTCCAAAAGGTCAAACTCTTTTATTAATGACATTAAAGGGATTTCTTTGGATTTTCATTTGATATTTCACTTTTTGCCTCTAAGAAAGAATGTGAAATTGAAGTGTTTGCTGGAGTGAAGGATCTTTATTATCAAGGAGAACTAGTATACCTGCGAAAAATGAGGGCAGAAGGAAAAGTTTGGATGGGACACAATCATTTACTTGATGATGTTTCCTTATTTTCTATATCTGATGATATAAACTAATAAAATAATCTTGCAACCTTATAAAGCATGTGCATCATACGGGGAATTATAAATGTCAGGAATGAAGGTTTTTGTAACTCTTTTAGGTATTGAACACTAACAAATGAGGTGCTGGTTTATGGAAAAGAATGGAAGGGTTAAGCAGAGAAAGAAAACTCAAAATCAACAGTAAATTCTTATGAACCAAAGCAGAAATTAGGTGAGGTACAGAGTATCTACCCATATTTCTTGTTTTTCACCATATTCTAAGTATATTTTTTAACAAATTTACATTTTCTTTCAGCTTTTTTTTTGCTTGTTATTATATATAAAGTATATTGTCAATGGTAAATTATATAAGTTAATATAAAGATTAATGATATTGAGATAAGGTCATCATAGAATTTCTCTTCGGGAATTGAGTGAATGCATTCTCAATATTAAGAAAGATTATTATTTTTTATGTGAGCATTTCTTTGAAAGCATTTTACAACGAGAGAGTGAAAACCCTAACATTTAGTGGGCATTTAATTGTCTAAAATCTGAACATAATGATTTTTTTCAGTCTCAGGGAAAATCTGGCTTCCATTTCCTACTACAAGTTCTTGCATGGCATTTTCTTTTGTTGTTAAGCCTTATTTTTATATAATTAAACTCTATATTTTACATTGATGCTATTCCCAATCGAGGAATATGTTTGTCTGTGTGTTTATAAATAAGAACTGAACACTCTTGTATACATGGTTTTCCTTTAACCAACTTTTTCATATATAAATTATGAAAATTATTTTTTATGCTAAAACACACATTTAGATACTCTTAATACATTGGTTTTTTTTTTTTAAGGAAGATTGTGCTAATTTACTTTCCTATCCAAAGTTTTTGAATATGTTCTTATTATGACAATCCTCAAACCTCTTATTATCAATACTTTTTTTAACCAATATTTTAGATTAAATGTAGTGTTACTTTTATATCACACTTTAGACGTATGTAATATTTCTTTATTAATTACCTATATGTGATGGCATCTTTTTTCTAATGGGCTGTTTATCTTAATTTTCATAGCTTTTTTTTTAAAAAAGCTCTGTATTCAGAATAGCAATCCCTTGTCACATATGTTGTGAAGATTTTCCCAAGGGCTTCATTTACATTTTAGTTATTTTACTTTTTTTGCCTTGTGGAAAATTTAGTTTTTAAGTAGTTTATTAAAAATTCATCAACAAATGTTAATTGAGCATTGACTCTATGACAGTCACTGTTCTATACTGTTCTAGCAATATGCTCACAGCAATGAATAAAGCAAGTAATATCCTTGCTATCATAGTAGCTATCGTGGTTTTTCTTTCTTAGCTGCTGAACAAATACCTTACAATGGGTTGCCATCACCAATGAGAATTTATTGTATCATAGATTTGAAGCTAGGGGAAATCCAAAATTAAGGGGTCAGCAAGGTGCAGTTTTCTCAAGAAAACTGTGTTCTGGGGCTGGATGCCCAGAATCCTAAGTCCTTGGCTTTTTTGTCAAGTGGGGATGCATATGGAAGCATCTTCTCCTTTATCTTTCAGGTTGAATTCCAGCTTCTGACTGCTCCCAGGGACTTCTCTCTAACATTCACTCTACTTATAAATGTCTCTAGTAATCTGGATTAAAGCTCAGCCTGATTCAGTTGGGCCACACCTTAATTGGAGTAACATCTTGAGGAGATCTTATTTACAATCGGTCCACATTCGCCAGAATACAGACCACGATGAAGAACTGCGGTACACAATTCATTCCACCACAGTAGTTAATTATGGGACATGAAAGACAATAAATTAATACACAAATTGAAAAAAGGAATATATCAGAAAGTGATGAAAATCCATCTAAAGAATTAAAAATAAGTTGATTTAATAGAAAGTAACTAAAGGTTGATCACCTTCAATCGAGTCATCAGGGAGGATCTATATGAGGAGGTGACATTTAAATTGAAATCTATAGGTTAATAATAAGCTTTCCATTTAAAGATCAAAGCAAAGGGCATTCCAGTAGAGGGTACAGCTAATGAAAATCCTTAAAAGAGTAACACACTTGTTACTGGAATTATAGGAAGAGGCATAATGATGTTTTAGTTTTGTAAAACAGGATAGTGAATTCAGATTTTATAAATGAATATCACTGAATGATTTAAAGTATGGTTGGCACTTAATGGAATTTATACTTTAAAGAGATCATTCCAACAAATGTCAATTAAATTATAGGTAGGGAAACGTTGGGCAATTGAAGAGGTTTCAATTATTCAGATGAATGTTTAGAGATTCTTTGTTTAGAAGAGTTGTAGTGAAGATGGAAATAGTAACAGAAAGAAGAAAATCTGGAATAATAAAGGATTGGATTGGTGGAATAAAGATATGTTTTCCCCTAGAAGTAACCATTTACCTATCTTTCATGATAATCATTTTCTTGCTCTCAGTGGTAGTTTTACCAATTATAGTCCATGTATAATTTTTGCTTTGTATCTTTTTCTCAATATTATTTTGTGAGGTTTTTTTTTTGTTTGTTTGTTTTTTTTGGTTATTACCTGTTCATTTTCATTGCGAAAGAGTATCCCAATATATGGTGAGACCACATTTCCCTTTTAATCCATTTTAATGTAGTTGAACATTTATGTTGTTTCAGGTTGTAATCACTATGAAATTGCTGTTGTAAACATTTTGGTACATGCATCTTACTGCACAAATGCTTGGATTTCTTTTGGATATTTAGTTTAGAATGGAATCGTTGGATCATAGGCTCTGAATATCGTTAACATATCTAGATGTTTTAGTTTGCTAAAGGCAGCCAATGCAAAATACCAGAAATAGGTGGGCTTTTATAATGGGAAATTATTAGGTTAAAAGCTGATAGTTCTGAGGTTGTGAAAAATTTCCAAATCAAGGCATCATCAGAGATGTTTTCTCACTGTTGACTGCTGGCTATCCTAGATTCCTGTCACATGGCAAGGGACAATGGCAGCCAGTCTCTGCCAAAGTTTCTGCCTTCACCTCCAGTCTCACTTTCTCCACAAGCTCAGGCCCATGGCTTATCTCTCCTCTCTTCTCTGGACCTTGTTGCTTCAGCTTCAGGCTCCTCCCCTGATTCCAGCCTCTAGCCTTTCTTGGGGATTCTGCTGGACTCTTCTCTCACATGGCAGGGTAAAATGGCTCTTCTTCCTCTCCCCTCTCCTCCATTTATATAGGACTCCAGTAAAGGATTAAGACCCACTCAGGATCCCAGAATCTAATGAAAGACCCTTAACTGAGGTGATCTAATCAAGAGTGATCTAATAAAAGGGTCCCTTAACTGAATCTAATCAAAAGGCCCCATCCCCAATGGGTTTACAGGCACAGGAGTGGCTTGGCTTTAAGGTTGGATTTTCTGGGGTCTACAAAAGACTCAAACCAGAACACTGGATAGTGTTACATTGTATCCAAAGAAATTGTACCAATTAATAGTTCAACATGGGTCTTGTCCAGGTTAATAAACTTGCTTTGGTATTGTCAGATTAAAAAAAAAAAATTGATGATTTAGAATGTGTCTACTGTGATTGCATTATGATTTTCATTTTAATTTCTCAGAATACTAATGAGGTTAGCATTTTTAATATGTTCACTGAAAATTTGGATTTATTATTTTTGTAGTGGCATCTTCATTCATTTGCTCACTTTTTTCTAGAGTCTTTAAGATTAATCCATTTATTCTTCTTGCGAGATTTTTAGATACTGGACATTTATTGGTTACAAGTGTTTAAAAAAGCATGTGTTGAAAATATCTTATCACAACACTGAGGCTATTTCACTCCTATGCTGAGGCTTTTTCATACACTGTGGATTTTCCATTCTCTCTTGGGTTTCTTGAGACTTATTAAATTCTTAATTTTTATGTGCTGTCTACTTTTTCTATATGATTAGCACTTAAGAACTCCTTCACTATCAAAATGTTAGAAAGATAATGACATCTACTAAATGTTCTATGTTTTTTCTTTTACATTAAAGTAATTTCATTAAAAAGAAAGATATCTATTTATATAAGTTGAGGCAGGGGTCCATTTTCATTTCTTATGCTCTTCCAGTATGATTTATTAAAATTGCTATCCTCTTTCCCCATTAATTTGAGCTCCACTTCCACCATGCACCCATGTATATGTGGGTTTCTTTCTGTGCACTGTAGTTTATTACATTGGTAACTTTAATCCCTAAATTAATGTGGCAGTGCATTACACAGCCAGGCTTTATAAGTTGTCCTGATTTTAGTAAAACAAGTCATCCTACCTTGTGTTTTTTGTTTGTTTGTTTGTTTGTTTTCTCATTGTCCATTTGTTTACCAATAGTATCTGCTTAGCTATGGGACCACTGGCCTGGCCTGCCATTCCAAGGTTTAGAGAAAAATCCTGAAGAAACTGTTCTAAGACTCTTTGGTGATCTCTTGCCTCTATTGGTAGTTGTGTGGTTGCACTGAGAATTCTCATTTCAATCAAGAATAAAGAACCTGCTTCTTTTCTCAGTTGGGTGGAGTTATAGCAGCTGGATCATAATTCAGTACACTGCTGTGATATAGTAATCTTTTCATTTCTTTCTTTTTTTCATTATTATTTCTCTTTTTAGTGATGTTGTTACGGTGACTAAGAACAATTCTCTGTTTCTCTTTTTTTCACTAATCACAGTTTGAAAATGAATTGAGTTATATTCATTTTACTTCCTGCCTTATGTACATGAATTAAATGGTTTCCGTTCTAAAGACACAGTTGTAAAGCATTTTTTCCTAGATGTTTATGTTTTTACATCCAATAATTTTAAATGAATATATGCAAACTCTTGAATTGTTTGCATATCTATGTTTTTGAAAAAATACTGAAAAATTTTCTGTAGAGTGAGTGTAGCTCAGTGGTTGAGCACATGCTTCACATATACTGCGTTCTGGGTTCAATACATGGTACCTCCTAAAAAAAAATTCTAAAATAGCTTTAGAAAAAATGAACCAAATAATCTCTGTAATTAATAATTATTGAATCTATGGGAAAGTGTCTGTGTATTGTTCTTTTCAGTATGCTCTTTGATATTTTTATTAGCATTCACTTAATGAGAAAGTAAATAATAGTAATGATAATAATAAGTTTATTATTTTAAATAAATGGAAAATAGGCAGATATTTCCTGTTTCTGAACAGTTTTGAAACATATGTAAGGAAATCCAATTATTATAGATTGAGTGTGGTCTACTAAATTTAAGTCTTTCAGAATCAAACTGCCACCAATGTGAGAATTATTACAAACTTTGTGTCTTCCACATACATACAAAAAAGACAATTTTTCTTATTTTAATAACATGCAATTCATAGCCTAAAATAGAGCAATTAAAATTGTTCCATTTGCCAAATTGTTTGTTATCTACATATTGATTATAACATCAAACCTGATTTGTTTCCATTTAACTAGACCCAAAGCATTATCTACTACAACAATATTTTTCACCTTGAACATAAGTCAAAATACACAACTTTTTTCATAACTAAAGATGTGTCAAAATCACCCGTGGAACACCTACATAAAAACCACTAAGATAAGCATTTTGTTATCAATGTCAGCTTTTATCTCCCTGAAAATAGTCATCTTCTTGAGCCAGAATTTTGCAGTTACCTTGTATTGTTTTTAATCTTGGATTAAATATCAAGATCATTTTTAACATATTTCATATTTTAAACCTGCCTGGGCTCAAAATATGTTCATTTCTAGTAAAAATTAAAAAAAAAACAACTATAAATAATATTTTGACTTTTTTTCAAGATTTTAAATCAACCACAAGCAGGCAGCTGATAAGCAAAGGGAAAAGAATAACTTGCAATCCTATTATGTTCCTTTTTTAGTACACATTTTCTGGTAGATGGTTTGTGATCCATTATCTCCTGTTTCCAAACTGTCAAAATGGTGAGTTTAAGTACACAGGACAACTTTCACTGATTTTAATGGGAGTAGCTGGGCAATTTTCGAGGTATCATTTGCTCAGCTACACAAAGAGTAGGATTAGTCGAAGAGGCTACTGATAGGACAAATGAAGAATAAGTCTTTCTCATTCGAATTCTATTTGTGTCAAGTATGTTTCCATGTAAAGAATGGTAAAAATCATGATATTTTGGAGTCACATTAGAGGGTCATCATAGCTGTGTTTAAAAAAAAATCACAGGGATTTCCATAGAATTTGTGAATAGAAAAGAACTACTTAAGGAAAAATAAATCTTTAAGCAGATTTCTAAAATCATCTTTTTGTGAAAAAAATAGTCTTCTGATGAACAGGCATTTATTCAAAAGTTAAAGGTACAGTTTCATAATTGGAAGGCAAATATTAAATGTTAGTGCTACTGAAAACAAATACAAATCAATGTCATATGGTTCAATTAAAAGGGAAAATTGCATACAATGCAGTAGGTAGTAATATGCACTGATTGTACTGTGATACCACAGAAAGCAGATGAACTGTGGATTCAGAGTTAGGTTCAAATCCATACTCTGGCTCTATACTAAATATGTGATCTTGGGAAAGTTACTTATATTTCCTATATTAAATTTCTTCATTTGCAAAGTGATAATAACATCACCTGTAACACAGAACTGAAAGTTGCACAAAATTAAATTGGTTGATGAATCCAAAGCACTTGGCACTTAGAGGTAGTAGTTATGCAATATATTTACTTTTCATTTAATGTTTTTTTAATATGATACTTTTTACTCCTTTTCAAATCTCATGCACATATATTATTTATTTTTAGCAACCTTGTGACTTGTATTTTTTAAACTATCATTCTGTTGAGGGAAATTAAAATTTAGTGAAGGTAGGAAACTTATTCAAATGGTAACACTAATGTAGAGTCTCTTCTTTAGACAAGGAATTAGGTTCCAGGAAACATCAATTAAAAAATTTTAGGTCGAGCAGAATAAATGATAAGCTTATAATTTAGCAGGGAAAACTCACATACAACAAGTATTTAGAGAAATGTCTGATGGGTTTTATAGTTGGTGTGATAAGTATGAATTTAAGTGCTAAGAAATGAAGAGAGTTTAATATATTTAGAGGTTAATTTATCTGTTTATTTTACAGAACCTGGACTCTAGAGACAGGTGGTCCAGGGCTATGCAGAGGCATACCAATGTCATCAATATCCTTTGTGTTCTCCATCTTTCTGTTCCATTATTCATAGCACAAGGCTCACATCGTTATGGTTGTACCATATCTTAAAATAGCTGCTGCATTTCCAGCTATTGAATCTATGTTCCAGACAGGAAGGAAAAGGAAAGGAGAAAAGACAGCCAATAAGATCTCTTTAGATCTAAGAGATAAGAGTTTAATCGTATAGCCATTGCTAAATTCAGTGCTGTTTTTTTCATTTAATTTGTTTGTTCCTGCTGTTGTTTTCATGTGTGCGCATTTCTTTCATCACCAAATCCAAATTACTGAAGTAAAGAAGAAAAGGCTAATGAATTGTGAATAGGCAGCTCACAGTCTCTGCCAAAATAAAGAAAATAGAAAGTGATATGAGAAAACCATGACCTTATGATTATGAAAAGACTTGACTTAATCCAGGGGGTCAAAGAATGCTCCATGTGGAAAGCGTAGAGAATCTAAGCTATACATCTCTAAACTATAAATCTAAAGCAAGCAAGTTACATAGTTTCAATGGCAGTGTTGAGAGAGGAAGGATATAGAATAGATAGCCCCGGAGGAGAGAGAATGAGAAAGATAGAGACAGAGACAGAGACAGAGAGAGAAAAAAATGAGAAATTTTCAGTAATCAAAAGACAACCATTAATGGTGATATCATTTGTATATATGAGTGCATGGATGCATGCGAACTAGATATCCTTTAAACATTTCGCCTTCTTTGACCTCCTGGATTAGGTCAAGTCTTCTCATAATCATTAGGTCATGATTTCCTCATATCAATTTCAGTGCACTTGTGGTGGGGCCTGGAAGTGTGGGAAGTTCACAAAGCAAATGGAGGCCAGAAAATAGCACGATCTTTAAACCATTTTAAAAATTTGGACCTTACTATAAATGGAACCTGTGCTTCTATAGAACTCCCTTTAGTCATTTTTATCAACATTAATATTACAATATTTTTGCCATTTTTAGTAAGTATAAACCTCCAAAATTTAGGTCACTGTTCTTGGAGTCTCCCACGAAATGTATGTGCACCTTTCCTACTTTTGAAATTTACATTTTGATTTCTCACAAACTCCTCAAGCTTAACATCCAAAATAATTATTTGGAAAAGAAAAAGGGAAAGTGGAGGGAATCTGGAAAAATGAATATTTACTTTAAATCACCCAACAATAAAGGGGTTGTATAAATTGTTAATTATGACTAAGTTTACTGAATTGGCCTTTTAATTGTGGAGTGTAGGCTTGTAAGAAAATCAGATAAGTTAAGAGAAGTGAAAGGCCATATACTTTCTTTATACAAATGAACAAAGAATTAGGTACTTTATGCTGTTGAAACTGTTCATATTTTCTCTTAACCAAGAGTACCTCACCATACAGAAATATCATTTCTCCATTTTTAAGATAATAAATAATCTACAAATTTTGTGTTTCTTCAGATGTATTCTGCCACTGTTTATAATTGTGCATTTCCAAACAATGAGTCATTTCATTTCATTCATTTATTCATTTACTTTTCCATATTTATTATATGTATACCTGTATTTCTTATTCTCCCTCTACCTTAGTTGCATATATCATGTACAAAAGTTAGCAAATTATTCAGGACAATCCAGGTGCCTCTTGAAAGTTTCAGCATATTGTAGCCTCATATAATCATGTTTAATAGTACCCTTTTATACCTTTAGATCTGGCTTTCTTAACCTTTTTTAATCCATGGACCCCTTTGCCAGTCAAGTGAAATCAATACTACTATAATTTATTTGTTACATACTTTCATAAGTGAAAGAAATGTTAGATTTCAGTTAGAGGTCAGAGAAAATAAAGACAGTATGTTGATTTTTTTTTCAATTCAAGCTCACGGACTCCCTGAAATCTTTCCATGGACCCTTTGGGGACCCCTGGTTAAGAACTCCTGCTTTAGATTATCACTTTTGTATTCAGAATTTTAAATATTGTGGCAAACATAAAGCACTATCAGACATTTATTTCATATTTTAAGATTTAGTTTTTAATAGCATCGACTTAATTAAAAAAATCTTAAATATGTTGTTTTGTAAAAGTTGTTTTTTTTCCTGATATGTAGAGATCAAAATTATTTTTCTGGTTTCATAGTAGAAATCTTTAGAAGAGTAGAACTTTGGAATAGGAGTATGCCCTTGATGCTAAAAACTAATTTCTAGACTACTTCAATTTTATTAAAGGGATATAGCCACCTTAAAAAAGTTTATTCGCTCTTCTGTTTAATTTCCTATTTTAAAATTTTACCAATTTAAGGAATAATCATTGCATAAAATGTTTAGTATTTTAATATCAGTTTTGCATCTGTGTTCTGACCACGGGAAATTGATTTGGATTTTCTTTTTTTTTCACAGCACCAAGAATTTTAAGCTTACACTTTCTGTACATTGAGTTGTCTTAAAGATAGTTTTAAACAGAAGGAATATTATGATAACTATTAGAGGTGTTAATTTGGATCGTATATTCTACAAAGTTCATGAAATTTTCATCTCATTTTTAAATTATGTCTATGTGTATTTGTAAAAGATTAGTACTTAATATTTCCAGTAACACCACAAATCTCTATGTGGTTGATCATCATCAGAGAAATATAGAACTCAGGTTAGAGGTAACAAACACAGGGTTAAATGCATTGGTTTTGAAATCAAACAAACCAGGATTTGAGTTCAGCTATACCACTCACTAAATACGTTATACTTCCAAGTTCTTAATCTTTTGCTGTGAAGATTACATAAGTGTATGCATGTAAAATAATTAGCACAGTGATTGTCAAAAACAATCAGTATATCTATTATTATTATCATTATTATTATGGTTATTATTGCCTGTTCACTAGTAGAAAAGTAGTGTGCTTCATACAACTAAAGATTAATAAAATGTACTCCCTGAAATAACTTGCAATACACTTACTCCTGTTTCTACAGACAGGAAACAATAAAGATCTTTTTTATATAAACCTTAAACAAATAAAGATCTCTGTTATATAAGCCTTAAACAAATTCAAATAAATGATAAATTATGTGAAAGAAAATGCCATGTTAAGTCCAACAATGCCATCATATGGAGCACGTCACATTGTAAGTGAGTCTTCAGTGAATGCTTTGTCCCATATTGTCACAGATAAATGATGCAGTGTATTAATTTCCTATTGCTGCTGTAACAAATTATCAAAAATTTAGGCTTAAAACAACACAGAATACTATAATACTGTTCTAGAGATCAGATGCCTAAAATGTGTGAATAGAGATGCCTTCAATTCTCAAGGTTCTGGGGGAGAATCCATTTCCTTCTCTCATGAAACTTCCAGAGATCATCTGTATTCCTTAGTTCATGGCCCCCTATCCTCAACCATCAACACCAAAAATGCAGCAGCTTCCAATTTCTCATTCTCTCTCTCTCTCTCTCTCTCTGTCTCTGTTTCTCTCTGTCTCTGTCTCTCTGTCTCTCTCTCCTCTCTTTCCCAGCCTCCCCTCCCCAGGCTCTGCCATTTATTTCCCTCACTCTTCAGCCTCCATCTTTAAAGGATCCTTTTACACTGGGATTATAGTCCCATCTCAAGTTCCTAACTCAATCACAACAGTCAAGTCACTTTTGTCATGTGAAGTAAAATATTCATGGATGTCACAGATTAGAAATGGACATATTTGGGGAGCCATCATTCTTTCTACCTCACCTAGTGAATTACTTGGCTTAATTTAGTTCTACAAATGAGTATAAAATGCCTGTTGAAAATTCGACATACAGACTTGTACCAATTGTAAAGCAGCTGTACATTCCACAAATCAAATGATGTCTCTTATGTACATTCCATTCCTTCTTACATTGAGTCTTATTAATTACTTAGTTTATTTTAGGGGGGAAAAACAAAAAACCTCAATTACCTTCCATCTTATCATGTGCTTTTTAATAAATGAGGCACAGATTTTTGTTATTTTATGTTGAATGTCATGCAATTATATTACTGGTGTCACCTCCACTGAGACAGAAATACCCATGAATACAATCATAGAAGGGCTTCTCTAAATGACCTATACAAAAGATTAGATCATTTTTACTCTTGACAAGATTTTACTTTACATTAGAGAGTATCACAAAGCCTGGTGAACATATATATGTATGGTCACATTGTATCTTCTTGCCAAATACTAACAAGGTAATAAAATGTAGGTCTAATCCTGTCTTGGCTTCATGGTATTCTTCATTTAAGCGATTCCTCACAATTTGAATGCACTTAGTTATTGAAACCTCCAGCATGTGTGGTAGATCATTCTCCTTAGTCATTCACTCCACCATTTGTAGGTGCTTAATGTGTGGCATGATTTAATCTCATTACTTGTTCTTGAATATTCACTGCAGAACTATATTTGGAAAAACTAAATAATATACCAGCATTCCTTAGCGTATGTGTGAATACTTATAAAATTTTCATTTATTTATAGGCTATCTCTCTTAAAGTTGGGAGGCCTGCACTTAAAATAGGTTTAAAGACATTGCAATGAGTAGAAATGGAAAGCTTAAAATCTCTACAGTGCTATAATAAATCCAAATCTTTCCAGTTTCTAGAATTCATGTGTAAATGATACTAAAATGTTTTGTAGCTTTATAGAAATCATTTCTCAGATGACAAGCTACATAGTATGTTTAGAAAATGTTTATTATTTTCTGTAATATATATTTCAGGGTTTTTTCTAACCTTAAGCAAAAACTGCATGTTTATCATTACCTAGGCAAAATAACTTAACATGACAAAATAAATTTAACTCAGAATTGAGGAGGAGTGAGAGAGGAGAAAAAGAAATAGAAGGAAAATGATATTTGAGTTGAGACTTCCCTGGACAACAATAAAGGTCAAATTGAAGTTTACTTTACTTTATCTTATTTAAGCTCTACTGGGATATACCTAACTCCTCATATACCTAAGGGACATGAGTCATTATTCAAGATATATTTCTGCCTAGAGAAAAAAACAGAGCCAATACATGGGTAAAATAGTGAAGTGGCCACCAGAAATTTGAAAATTAAGCAATAAAGAGTACTGTCTTCTCTTTAGAAGATATATGCTGCAGTTATTGCTCTAATTACGAAGCAAGTTTTAAAATCAGACTATCTGCCAGACATTAAGACTGATAAAGAATAGAAAAAAATTAACATACTATGTATTGATTCCAATCTTTCTTTATTTATTCGTTTAATGGGTATTTATAGAAAAGCTACTAGATGCCAAATATCATGCCAGGTGCTGAATGAAACTAAATTGTTTAG
Source organism: Cabassous unicinctus (assembly GCA_029593785.1). Lineage (NCBI taxonomy): Eukaryota > Metazoa > Chordata > Mammalia > Cingulata > Chlamyphoridae > Cabassous > Cabassous unicinctus. The sequence continues at coordinate 28,049 of JAQZBX010006598.1, read as the reverse complement.
GAAAATTGGTGAAACAGAAAATAATTAAACTCAATAATAAAAGGATAATTACAAACTTGGATAAAGACAATGAACAAAATTAACAGGACCTTAGTGAGCTGAGGAAAGAATTGCATGGCCTGAAAGAGAATTCAAGCAGGAACTAACCTATGCAGAATTTCCTAGACTATAGAAGAGAAAAGGACCAAACATTAAATTTGTAATCCTAATAATGGCATTATCATATTTGAAGAAATGAAAATGAAAATAAATAGAACATTTTTATGGAAATAGCACAACAGAGCCCCAAAGATGAAGAATTTTACATCTTTATGTAGTACTTCCAGTAGAATCAAGAAATCTTGCAGTAAGACTGAAGCCCCTGTTGAGAATAGCTTTTCCATAATGTGAGCTCCATGTCTGGTTTATCCCACTTTTGTATCTATCAGTATAATTTTGAGCATGGAATAAGCTCAAAATAAGTATATGTAGAAGAATAAATAAATGACTGAATATATGAATGCTTCACCATGACCTTAATGAATGCTCCCTCACAATTTCTATTTTTTGTTTTATGCTTATTTTAAGCTCACCAGACAAACATCCCTAAGGGCATTAATGAAAAGATTAACACAGATATGTATTCAAAATGAGGTTTGACTTATTTTGATACGGCCACCATTAATAACAACTACTGAGTATGAGAAAACATGACATTTACATCAGAATGGAAGAAATTGATTGAAATAAAAAGAATTTAAAAACACAAAGGAATGCAATTAGTAGAAATAGTGAAATTGAAATAAAAAACTAAAATTCTATGACAAATGAGAAAGTGTTAAAGTGACATATTTTCATGAAAAAGCAATACAATATCACATCAAATTTTTCAAAAGTTAAAATTGAATAAAAATAAGCCATACTTTTCTTAAAATAGACTCCCAAAATTGTAGATATAGAAAAGACACATTTTCACCACTCTTTCCATTATTACATCAATATCATTTTGGAGATTTAAAAAAATGATGAAACCAACCTTACCTTATCTCTATAATAATTAAGTAAAAATAAATAAGCAAAAGTAAAGAAAAAGAATGTCAACCTATGGTATTTTACTTAGTTATATCAAATAGAATTTTAAAAGCTATCTAGTTTATCCTATATGCCAAAATAATCAGGTGGTTTTTTGTTGTCATTGTTTTATCTTTGGGATTTTCTATGTAGAAAATTATGCCATCTGCAAACAATGAAGTTTTATTTCTCTATTCCTCATATGTATACCTTTTATTTCCTAACTTTTCTTATTGAATTGGTTATGAATTCTAGTACAATGTAGAATAGGAGTGGCAGAGTAGGGTCATCCCTAAATGTGCAATTCAATAATTGATATTCATTTAGATCTTCAAAGAAAAGTCTATCTAGTAATTTAAAGAACTAGACAAATTGGCGAATACCAGCTGTTTCAGTTTCCTAGCTGCCAAAGCAAATGTCATGCAATAGGTTGACTTAAACAATGATAATTTATTGCCTCACAGTTGTAAGGGTAGAAGAAGTCCAAAATCAAAGCATCATCAAGGTGATTTTTTCTCCCAGAAGACTGAGGTTCTGGGGCTGGCTGCCTGCAACACTTGGTTCTTGGTTATTCTCTCACATGGCAATGCACATGGCAGCCTCCCTTGGCTTTTCCCTCCTCTTCTGGGATCTATTGATGTTCAGCCTCTGGATGCTCCCTCTGGCTTTCTCTGTGGTCTTTCACAGGAGATCTTCAGTAATAGGATTAATATCCATCCTGCTTCAGCTGGGCCACATGTGAGAGTTTGAAGCTTTTTTTGGATCCCAGAAAAGATCATGTTCTTGGAGCTAATCCATTCTTGTGGGTGTGGGAGTCTTTGATTGGATTGAATTCAGTCAGGGGCTCTTGACTGGAGTACTTCAGTAAGGCATGACCCAGGGTGGGTTTCAGCCGTGTTGTTGGAATGCTTATAAATGGGAGAAATAGAGAAAAAAGTCACAGAAAAAGAGTTGCTAGTTTTGCCCTGCCATGTGAAAGAGCACTCCAGGATTACCAAGAGCCACAGAAAGACAGAGAAACCCTGAAAGCCTGAGAGAAAGGCTGGGAACTGGAATCAAAAGAGCAGTGTGAAGCTGATGAGAAGAGGTCTGGGGAGTGGTGAGCTATATGCCTGATTGCCCACTGCTAAAAAGCTTGGGGAGAAAGTGAGCCCAGAGGAAACATACAGAGACTAGCTGCCATTTTGCCTTGCCACATGGCAGGTGTACAGGATCTGCCAACAGCCAACCTTTGGTGAGCCAGCATCTCTGATGGTGCCTTGACTTGGACATTTTCACAGCTTCATAACTAAGATTTTAACCTAATAAATTCCCATTATAAAAGCCAACCCATGTCTGATATTTTGCATTGGCAGCTTTTAGCAGACTAAAACACCACACTTTACCTGAGGCAATCTCATCAAAAAGTCCTATTTACAAGAGTTCACACTCACAGGAATGGATTATGCTTAAGAACAAATTTTTCTGAGATTCATAGCTCCAAACCACCATCAGCCCAATTTTTTTATTCTATTATCTCAGCAACAGAAAAAATTACACACAGGAGAACATTTTATGTCAATAAATCCAACTAGTAAGAAAATCAATTTAAAGAACAAATCAGTTGGTAGCCGAGTGACACTCCCTCTGAACAGGATGGCATGTCTGTATTTGAAGAACTATTCTTGCAACTCTGACAAAACAATTGAAGCCAAATCATCACCTCAAGTTATCATTGAACAGATACAATTAATGTTGACAGCACAGGCACTATTGAAGTAAAAGCCCCAAATAAAAAAAAAATGTCTCAGAGAATTGTAGATAGGAGATATTTAAACTAAATAATATGTAAACAATCCTTAGAAAAGGGAAAATAAAGCAATAAGAAAAAGTGTGAAGGTCAGGTTTACAGAATTTTTACATGGCTCATTAGAAGAAATTATTGAATAATTTTTGCCATGTGTTTGTATAGTTGGAATACTGTAACCCTGTGGCAGTTTGAGGTTATTTTATGAAATCCAAAAGGAGAAAGACTATGTTAGGAAACAAATCTATTCCTCTGGGTGTGATACCCTTTGATTGTATTAAATTAAGCTGAAGGGCCTTTGATTAGATTACCTGTTAAAATTAGAGCTTTTTTATTTGACTAAGTCAGTAAGGCATGACTCAGGTTGAGTCCCCACCCCCTTGCTGTGTCTGATAAAAAAGGCACAGACACAAAAGACACATGGGGATAAAAGAGTTCAGTCATTTTACATCCTGCCATGTGACAGACAGAAGAAGATGAGTCATTTTACCTAATAGCTTACAGGTGAGATTGGGAAGAACTGCCAAAACTGATATAGGAAGCCCTATGCCAGCCTGCAGCTGAAATCCTGAAGAAGTTGGGCCCACAGAGCCTCAAGAAGAAGAGGAATCTCAGAGGTGAAGGCAGAGACCAGCCAGAGATCAGCAACCATCTTGCTTCATCACATGGCAATTGACTTGGTGAGAAAGCAACCTTGAGTTGGACTTTTTACTGACTTGTAACTGTAAGCTTTTACCCCAAATAAATACCTTTATAAAAGCCATTGGATTTCTGGTACTTTGCATCAGACTTTTGGCAGACTAATGCAAACCATATTATCAAGTAATCAGGCAATCAGGAAATTATTCAGTCTATTAATCATGCAATAGAATAATTTTTCTTATCCAGACACTGTTGATATTCTATCTATCATCTATCTATCTATCTATCTATCTATAGCTAACATAGAGACTATATATGTATATATGTGTATGAATATATGTATATGTATATAAAGATTACATGGTCACTGACATCAAGAAGTTTTTTATTTACATAGGGATTTTTTAATTGAACAAAGCAGTATCATACAGGGAACAATTTCACTGCCCTAAATATGCCCTTTGTCTATAAAACTGTACAGCACAAAGTATAACCCATAATGTAAACTATAGACTCTGTTTAGTAATAATGCTTCAATATTGGTTCATCAATTGTAACAAATACACCACACTAAAGTAAGATGTTAATAACAGGGGTAATTATATGTGTGAGTGTAGGTGTGTGGATTATATGAGACTTCTCTACAATTTCAATGTAATATTTCTGTAAATGTAAATCTAAAACTTCTCTAAAAATAAAGTTTATTATTACCAAAAAAGAAAAAAAATTGAACAAAGCAAAAACAGTAAGGATGTAGATAAGGAAAGGCAAAATAATAGGCTACAAAATAAATATTTAAGTCTGAAGTATGGCAACTTTAGCCTAAAGTAACATCTTATTACATCCTTTAAAAGTAATGGCATTTATGTCTATTATAAAAAACACATTTATACAAAAACTATAAGAGGTTTCTATCTTAGAGCTATACCAGGCACCTTTCATTTTTACAAACATTTCATTGAGACTTTCAGAGAGTATTGCAAATGATATTCTCACTAATACTCATCTCTACACACACACAGAACAATTAAATATATTTTATAAAAGTAAACAAAGGTTAAAAAACCCTCTAATTAGAAAATGAATTGGAATATAAAAGATAATAAAAATATAAGACATCTAGGATCAAATTTAATAGAATACTTGGAAGAAATTAATTGTGAAAAATGGAATTAATGGCAACATATGGCATGCTCCAGATTGAAAGACTTATCATTATAATAATGCACAATTTCCCAAAGGACCCTGAAAATTCAATACAATTCCAGTAAAAATTCTCAGCATATTTTTACTTTTTAAAATAACTTCAAGAAGTTGATTCCAAAATTCATAACAAAGTTAAGAAGCTTAAAGAAGTAAAATACTTTTTCAAGGAGAAGCAAGATGGACATATATGAAAATTATTTTTTTAAGTATAGGGATTGAATCACTATTTTGTTGACACAGATTATGCAAATATATCAAATATACAGACTATCTAAGGGATAAACTTGATACAAGAGAGTAGGATTTTAAAAATCAATAGGATGATTTATTCAATAAATGATACCTGTACAATTAGGTAATCAACTTTCTTACATCATATCGAAAAATAAAATCCAGATGAAATATGGTTCAAGAGGAGGAATCAACCCAAATGTCCATCAACAGATTAATGAATAAGCAAAATGTGGTATATATGTACAATGTAATATTATACAGTCATTAAAAGAAATGAAGTTTGATACATGCAACAACATGGATGAAACCTGAAGACATCATTTTGAGTGAAATAAGCCAGACACAAAAGGACAAATATTTTATAATCTCACTGACAGGAAATAATTATAATAAGCAAACTCTTAGAGTCAGAATCTAGAATATAGGTTACCAGGGATGGGGTGGGTTGGAGTGTAGGGAATAGGGAGTTAATGCTTAAAATGTACAGAGTTTCTATTTGGGACAATGGAAAAGTTTTGGTATTGGATGATATCACAATGTTAATGTAATTAACACCACTGAATTATATATTTGAATATGGTTTAAAGGGGAAATTCTAGGTTGTATAAATGTTAGTAGAATATATATTTTTTTAATTCATGGAACTGTACAACACAAACAGTGAGTCCTAAGTTGATTGACTACAGTTAATAGTACAATTACAAAAATGTGCTTTCATCAGTTGTAGCAAATGTACCACACCAATATGAGGTGTTAATAATAGGGTGGAATATGGGGACCCTGTAGTGTATGATGATTTTTCTGTAAACCCATAACTTCTCTAATTAAAAAAAAGGAATGAAGTTCTGATACATGCTACAACATGGATTATCCTTGAAAGCAATATGTTGAATGATATGAGGCAGACACAAAAGGATAACTATTGTATGATTCCACTTACATGAAATATCTAGAATTTGCAAATTCATAGAGACAGAAAGTAGAGTAAAGGTTACAAGAGACAGGAGGTGGGAGGATTGGAGAGTTATTTCTTAGTGGGTACAGGGCTTTTATCTGGGGTGATAAAATGTTTCAGTAATTGATGATGATGATGATGGTAACATAGTATTGTCATATAATTAATACCACTGAATTGCACAGTTGAAGGTGGTTAAAAAGGGACATTTTGAGTTATATATATGTTAGCACAATTAAAAAGTTATAAAAAGAAAGTGAAAGGTAAAGCTAACAGTTAATGAAAAATTAAAAATTTTAAAAATGGGACTTCCTGGAAAATGGCAGACTAGAAAGACACAGGACTCTCATCTCCTCCAGAAAAATAGCTAGAGGATAAGCTGAAACAGTCTGGAAAAAGATCTCCTAGGGTTTAGGACACCACCCAGAGGAAAAGGGGAAAAAGGAGGAGAATCACTATGACAGAACTCTGAGTTGAAACCAGCGGCTTCTGCTGTGGGCACCCTCTCCAACACTAAAGACACTTTAGAATTCTCAGGACTCTTGGCCTGCAGCTACAGACAAAGGGGGCTCCAGGAATCCACCACTCCAGAAAAGGGGAGAGAGAGGGACACAGTCCAAGGCTGACTCAGCTTTTGACTCACAAATTTGGTCTGCTGTGTCCCAGGAACGCTTCCAGGCTGTGTGGGGCTGCACCATTGTTTGCCTTGGGAGCCAGCAAGGGGCTAAAAAGATACGACCCTCCCAATCTCCAGCTCTACTAACCAGGACTGATTGTTGAAGACTCAGAGAAGAGTAGAAATATTTCCTACCTGGGAAAAGGGAGGGGGCTGCCAGAGAAGTCTGGAAAACTGTCTCTGAGAAAGTTTGAATTACAAGGCTCTTAGCCTCCAGGAAGGAAGCTCTATCGCTTTGATCCAGTCTGTGTTGCAGCAAACACACTCCCACCAGGCATTGAACTGAGAACTGCTAGAGTGCCTTCTGCGGGCAGACCAAGGAAATGTACATAAGAAAATTGAAAATAAGTAAGAGAAGCTTTTTCTGGCCTTTATATCTTCCCTATAAGGCCCTAGGAAGTGGGTGTGCAACTAATTACTGGATCCAGAGCCCAGTTTTGAGCAACTAGCAGAGACAATCTTAACAATCCAGTTCGAGCCAAGAGTCAAAAAGCAGGGGAAGCTATACTAATATTGGACAAAACAGAATTTAAATGCAAAAAAATTAAAAGAGATACAGAAGGCCATTATATAATAATAACAGAACAATCCACCAGGAAGATATAACAGTCATAAATATCTATACACCTAACCAGGGTACCCCACAACACATGAGACAAACTGGCAAAACTGAAGGGAGAAATAGACATCTCTATGATAACTGCTGGAGGCTTCAACACACCACTCACATCATTAGATAGAACAACAAGACAGAAGATCAACAAGGAAACAGAGAACTTGAACAATATGATAAATGAGTTAGACCTAACAGACATATACAGAATGCTGCATCCAAACTCAGTAGGTTATACATTCTTCTCAAGTGGCCATGGATCTTTCTCCAGAATAGACCACATGTTAGGGTACAATGCAGCTCTCAATAAATATAAAAAGGCTGAAATTATACAATACGCCTTCTCAGATCATAATGGAATGAAACTCGCAAATGTGTGGAGACTAAACAACACCTCCTAAATAATCAGTGGGTTAAAGAAGAAATTACAAGTGAAATCAGTAAATATTTTGAGACAAATGAAAATGAGAATATAACTTATCGAAACATACGGGATACAGTGAGGGCAGTCTTGAGAGGAAAATGTATAGCCCTAAATGCCTATATCAAAAAAGAATAGCTAAACTCAAAGATTTAACTGAACAACTAGAGAAACTAGAAAAAGAACTGCAAACCAATCCCAAGGCAAGCAGAAGGAAAGAAATAACAAAGATTAGAGCAGAAATAAATGAAATTGAGAACAAAAAAACAATAGAGAAAATCAACAAAACCAAAAACTGGTTCTTTGAGAAGATCAACAAAATTGACAAATCCCTAGCTAGACTAACAAAGGAAAAAAGAGAGAAGATGCAAATAAATACAATCAGAAATGAAAGGGGGGAATTTATGACTGACCCCACAGAAATAAAAAGAATCATAAGAGGATACTATGAGAAACTGTATGCCAACAAACTAGACAACCTAGATGAAATAGACAAATTGCTAGAAATACACAAACAGCCTACACTGATGCTACAAGAAATACAAGAACTTAACAAACCAATCACATTTAAAGAGATTGAATCTGTCATCAAAAATCTCCCAGCAAAGAAAAGTCCAGGACCAGATGACTTCACAGGTGAATTCTACCAAGCATTTCAAAAAGAATTTTTCAATACCAAAAAATTGAAGAGGAGGGAAAATTACCCAACACATTTTATGAAGTCAACATCACACTAATACCATACCAAACCAGATAAAGATACTACAAGAAAAGAAAATTACAGAGCAATCTCTCTAATGAACATAGATGCAAAAATTCTCAACAAAATACTTGCAAATTGAATCCAACAGCATATCAAAAGACATACATCATGACCAAGTAGGATTTATTGCTGGTATGCAAGGCTTGTTCAACATCAGAAAATCAATCAGAGTAATACACCCCATTAACAAATTGAAGGAAAAAAACCACCTGATCAACTCAATCGATGCAGAAAAGATATTAGACAAAATCCAGCATGCTTTTTTGATAAAAAACACTTCAAAAGATAGGAATAGAAGGAAATTTCCTCAATCTGATAAAAAGCATATTTGAAAAACGCACAGCCAACATCAGACTCAATGGTGAAAATTTGAAATCTTTCCCTCCAAGATCCAGGACAAAACAAGGATGCCCACTGTCACCATTGTTATTCAATATTGTACTAGAAGTTCTTGCTAGGGCAATTAGACAATAAATAAATAGGTATCCAAATAGAAAAAGAAGTAAAACTCTCACTGTTTGCAGATGACATGACCCTGTATGTAGAAAATTTTGAAGTATCCACAACAAAGGTACTTAAGCTAATAAATGAGTTCAGCAAAGTGGCAGGATACAAGATCAACATGCAAAAATGAGTAATGTTTCTGTATGCTAATATTGAACAATCTGAAGAGGAAATCAGGGGGAAAATTCCATTTACAATAGCAACAAAAAGACTCAAATACCTAGGAATTAATTTAACCAAAGAAGTACAGGACTTATATGCAGAAAACAACAAAACAATGGTAAAGGAAATTTTAAAAGACCTAAACAAATGGAAAGACATTCCATGTTCATGGTTTGGAAGACTAAATATCATGAAGATGTCAATTTTACCCAAATTGATTTATAGATTCAAGGCAATACCAATCAAAATTCAAACAGCCTACTTTACAGAATTAGAAAAAACAATTACCAAATTCATTTGGAAGGGAAAGTGTACCCGAATAGCCAAAAGCATTCTCAAAAAGAAGAGTGACTTGGGAAGAATTTCACTGCCTGACCTTGAAACAAAGCTACAGCATGGTACAGACATAAAGATAGACACTTCGATCAGTGGAATAGAATTGAGAATCCAGAAATAAACCTTCACCTATACGGCCAACTGGTTTTTGGCAAACCTACCAAGTGCATGTTAATGGGACAAAATAGTCTCTTCAACAAATGGTGCTGGGAGAACTGAATATCTATAACCAAAAGAATGAAAGAGGTCCCCTATCTCACTCCCTGTACTAGAATCAACTCAAAATGGATCAAAGACCTAAATATAAAAGCCTGGACATAAAACTACCGGAAGAAAATAGAGGCAAACATCTTCAGGACCTTGTAGTGGGTGGTGATTTCTTGGACCTTACACCCAAAGCACGTGCAACAAAAGGAAAAATAGATAAATAGGACCTCCTCAAAATTAAACACTTTTGCACCTCACAGGACTTTGTCAAAAGGGTGAAAAGGCAGCCAACTCAATGGGAGAAAATATTTGGAAATCACATGTCTGATAAGGGTTTACTATCCATGATATATAAAGAGATGTTACAACACAACAATAAAAAAACAAACAACTCAATTGAAAAATGAGCAAAAGACTTGAATAGACATCTGTCCAAAGAAGAAATACAAATGTCAAAATTACACATGAAAAAATGCTCAACATCACTAATGATTAAGGAAATGAAAATCAAAACTATAATGAGATATCATTTCGTACCTATCAGAATAGCCATTATTGAAAAGACAGAGAACTACAAGTATTAGAGAGGATGTGGAGAGATAGGAACACTTATTCACTGTTGGTGGGAATGCAAAATGGTACAGCCACTGTGAAAGACTGGCAATTCCTGAAGAAGCTGAATACAGACTTGCCACATGACCCTGCAATACCACTACTGGGTCTATACCCAGACGAACTGAGAGCAGTGACATGAGCAGACATCTGCACACTGGTGTTCATAGTGGCATTATTCATGATTGCCAAAAGTTGGAAACAACCCAAGTGACCATCAACCAATGAATGGATAAACAAACTGTGGTGTATTCACACAATGGAATATTATACAGCTGTAAGAAGAAATGATGTCATAAAGCATATGACAACATGGATGAACCTGGAGGACAATATGTTGAGCAAAGCAAGCTGGACACAAAAGGACAAATACTGTATGTTTGCATTACTATGAACCAAATATATTGTGTAACATTTTGTATGATTCAAAATATATATATATGTATCCAGAACATTTAATTGAGAAATGTATGTTTTTATACAACTGTGTTTTCTTTTTCTTTTTATTGTTTATATTTTAATTATTGAATGTACAAAATACATTTAAAAATTAAAAATTAAATAAAATAAAAATAAATAAAAAATAAAAACCTTAAAGACAAGATAGAGATTGGTAAAATATATTTACAACATATATAACTAACAAATTGTTACTATCCCGTATTTATAAAGATCTTCTAAAATCAGGAAGAAAAAAATAAAACCTGTAACAGAAAAGCAGGCAAAATATTTAAGTAATTCATAAAAGAGAAAATCTAAAGGGCCAAATGCATTTGAAGAGATGTTGAATTTCTCAATAAATCAGAGAAATGAAAATTACCACTTATTAGAAAATATACTCCTCATTTGGCAAAATTCTGAGCATGTAGTGAAAATAGAAAGTTTTATACACTCTAGACAGAAGGATAAATTTCTATAACTTTAAAGAAAATTTAGCAATATAAATTCTACTTCAAGATATATAATTTAAAGAGACTTATCAGGGAGCACATGTGGCTCAAATGGTTGGGCGTCCATCTCCCATATGGAGGGACCTGGGTTTGATCCCTGGGACCTCCTGGTAAAATAAAGGAAAATATAGAAGGCACATGGGCCACCAGACCCGGCAAGCAGGTGAGCCCCCAGGCCCCGCAAGTGGGGGTGCCAGGCCCCATCAAGCCACACAGCAAGAGGATGGCATAACAGGAGAGTGACACAAAGGGAGAGCCAAGACAAGATGCACTGACAAACCAGGAACTAAGGTGGCGCAGGTGGCAGAACGCCTCTCTCCTACCTCGGAGGTTCCCAGGATCAAATCTCAGTGATGACAGCAGGAGAAGGATGAGTAGAGAGGTCAGAAAACAGACAGAGAGAATTGCTCAGCGAATGAACACAAAAATAATAAATAAATAAATAAATAAATAAAGAGATCTGTCACATGTGCACAAAGAAATGTTCAAAACTATGTCCACTAAAACTTACAAATAATATTAAATTTTAGAAAAAGCCTAAAGTTAATGGAATAAGGATGTAGTTAAAGTAATATATTCATATCTCTATACACTATACTGCAGTTTAAATGAAAGAATTAAAAGTACGTGTATCTACCTAGTCAACCTCAAAAATAAAATTTTAAGCAAATAAAAGCAAGTTTCAGTATCGTTAATGCAGTGCAATTAGTATAATTAATAAGCATATAGAACTTGAATAGCAGCAAACCTTAAATGATTTTGTAATTATATACCTATGTATTGATAACATCTGGCTAGTTTTGATTAGGAGAGGGTCTATACCTGAAGAAGAGAGTGAGAATAGGATTGGAATATACAGTGGACTTCAACTTCATTCAGAATCAACCTTATACCTAGGATGTCTATCCTGATTTCTGAGTTTTACAGGGCCCTGCTTTGACTTTTTTTTGTCAGTATTTATCACTATGAAGCAAAGGATCTGCAGGGATAAGAGGCCATGATCCGTCAGAGCCCATCCCCATCTCCACTTGCTAGACCACATCTGGGCACCTGCAACTTGAACAAGAGTGTGGTGTATGTGGGCTGGTCTTTCTAAGAAGGCCATGCTGCTGGTTTCTGTACCCTCAGCTCAAGCGCTGCTCAAATGGCTGTTTTGAAGAGTTTAGACAGAGTTTGGACCTGAATATTCAGGTGTCTACATACATGTTCCAAGAGTCTCCAAGCTTGGAAATATAGTCAAGGGTAGGAAGGAAAGGAGTAAGAACTGAGGGTAAGTAATTTCCATTTTTCTTTTTGTCTTAAATGAGCATCTATTAGGGTAAAAGTTGTTATGAAGTGCATTTTGTAAAGAAAAGCTTGAAACAAATCTGACAAAATTTTAAGAAGTATTAAAATCTGGTCTGGGTACTTGGTGTTTATTTACTATTATTTCAGTTAGCATTCTCCAGAGAAACAGAACTGACAAGATACACACACAGGGAAAAAGATTATGAGGAATTGACATGGAGACTGGCAGTTCTGAACTCCGTATGGCAAATGGAAACCTGGAAATTCTGATAAACTGGATGCTAAAGTCCTTAGTCTAAATTCTTCTTCTAATCTAAAGTCCCTATTTGGTTTTAAGACCTCTGACTAATTGGATGAGGAGAGTTCCTACGTTGTTGAGTGTAATTTCCTTTGTTGACCATAGATGCAATCATTTATAGATGCCAATCCTGCCTCAAATATCTTCACTTTAACAAGCAGATCATTGCTTGAATAAACTACTGGATACCACGGTCTAACCAGTTGACATATGAAATTAACCACCAAAGACCATGCAACAGTTTGATATTGTTTATGAATTACAAAAATTGGATTATGTTTTGGCTCTATTAGTCAGCCAAAGGAGTGCTGATGCAAAGTACCAGAAATCTGTTGTGTTTTGTAAAGTGTATTTATTTGGGGTAGAAGCTTGCAGTTAGCAGGCCATAAAGTGTAAGTTACTTCCCTCACCAAAGTCTGTTGCCCCATGTTGGAGCAAGATAGCTTCTGACATCTTGAGGGTCCAGCTTTCCTCTTCCTCTTAAGGCTTTGTTGTCTGACATCTGTGAGGGTCCAACCTTCCTCTTCTGATTAAGGCTTTGTAGTCCCAGCTTCTTCTAATAACATCTGGGATAAGTCGTGTCTCTCTCCCAGGGCTCGTTTCTCTCCAGGCTCAGCTGCTCTGTTCTCTCTACAAGGTCAGCTGTAGACTATCAGGCTCTCACTCTTCCCAGGGCCTCTGCCATATTTATGGAGCCATACTCTATTGTCTGTGTTCTTCTCCTGTGTGTTTACTTCCTGGGCTCCAGATCAAAAACTCCCCACCAACCAAAGCCTTAATCATAATTTAATCAAGTAAGAGTGAATCCTCTGAGTCTAATACAATTTAACATACCCAGAGGAACAGATCAATTTGCAAACATAATCAAATATCTATTTTTGGAATTCATAAATAATATCAAACTGCTACACTGACTAATACAGATCACCACATGCCAATGTGACATCCATACATGTCTCCTTAAACCATATTGAATTTCCAAATAAAGACAATAGTATAGTCATGCTTTCACCTACAATGGCATAACTGTCTTGAGTACAATTGAAAATGTATTAAACTTTTTCTTATTAAAGGATGTGAGTCCATGGATAATATTCACTCTTTTTCTTGATATTCTGTAACTTAATTATTATGATGTAAAGTTAACACAACTCATGTTATATGATAAAGTGACAAGTGACAGAAGAAAACAAAGATATTTGCTATCTATTTATTTATCTATACAAACATATTCATAACAAAAAAAGAAGAAATACACACAATAATTAGTTTTTGTTTCAGCAACTGGTCACATGGTCAGAGGTGGTATTTATAGCTACCTTCTTCCACTACACACATTCTATATTCCATTTACCCTCAACATGCATCCCAGCTTGTTATAGTTCTTTGCCTGGTGTGGTGAATCAGTCCTCCATTCCTGAGTATGTTGCAGACATACTCTTCCTTACCTGCACTGTGCAGTTCAATTTCCTCTTGATAATCAGGATCAATCACCCCAGCTATGACAGTATCTTCCACCTTTGCCTGTTGATTCAGAGGTATGAGTGGCCCAAAGTGGTCAGGTGGCAGTTTTAACTTCCAGTTCAATAGAATCATTTTTGTATCTCCTTGTGAAAGCACTCCTTCCTTTTGAACTAAGATCTCTAGACAAGCAAAGAATAAAATTGTGGGGACAGGAAGCAAACATTTTGCCAGAAGATCACTAGGGTACCTGTGAGTGGTGCCACTCCCATTTCTGCCCCTTGATTCCTGGACCCATGAATCCAAACTATGGAAGAAATAGCACCAAAGATTAGAAGCTGAGTTAGAGCATATAGAGCCTTTGGAAAGAATTGTTCCAGACCTGCAATGTATTAGCACCTGGTTGTCAATGTTATTGAGTCTTCAAAATGCCATTGCACAGTTCTATAAATCCAGCTGCTTCAGTAAGATGGGGACTATGAAAGGCCAGTTAATTCCCTAAGCATAGGCACACTGTCATACTCCATTAGCTGGGAAGTGAATTCTTTGATTAGAAGCAAACTTATGTGATGAGATGGTGAATAAGGCAATTCCATAAGTGCAAAAATGGTAGTTTTGGCAGAAGCATTGTGTTCAGAGAAGAAAATCCATATGCAGAGTATTACTATACCCTGTAGCAAAAAGTGTGTATACTTTTGTTCTTACTAGTCAAGTAAGAATAAAACACCTCAACTTCCATGATGAAAGTGGCCCAAAGCAGTCAAACTGTAACTGGCTGATCACCTTGGGGAATGGTGATATATTGGGGACTGAGTGTTGCTCTCTGCTGTTCTCAGATTGTTGACTCAGTAGCAGTTGTATCCAGCTTGCCCTTGGTGAATGGATGTCCATGTTGCTGATTCCATGCATAATTTCCATCCTTACCACCATTTCTACTTTGTTCATGAGTCCATTGGGCAATGACAGGAGTGGCTGGGGAAAGAGGCTGACTGGAATCCTCAGAATGGGTCATCTTATCCACTTGATCATTAAAGTCCTCTTCAGAGTCACCTTCTGGTTAGCAATCACATGGGACACAAATATCTTCATGGTTTTTGCCGTTTTAGAAAGTTCTTTCCATATACTGCTTCCCCATACCTCCTTGTTGGCAATTTTCCCATGAACAGTTATACAAACACACCCATGACCATTTCTCCTTCTATGCAAAATAAACAGTGAGATAGAACTGAGATAAAATTCAGTCAATCACATCTGACTTCCATAACCCCTACTCTGATTGGTGGACTACAGTGATGTTGTGTGTCTCCTGGATTTAGTAAGTTTTGAGCCGGTGCCCAGTAATATCTGAAATGTCTGATCGCCTCATTTTCCCGAAGGCACAGTCACCTGGTAAAGGGTTGTAAGCCTCCTTGGGGAAGGCCGAGAGAGATTATCAGTAGAAATTTTTGGCTTTGTAGAATTCTTCCCCAATGGGACCTCGGATTACCTTCATTCCAGGGGTTCTAGGTATGTAAACTGTCTCAAGTCTGGGAATTGACTGAGGGGCTATGAATCTGTTTTTGTGATTCAAGTTAGACTTTGGTTCATTTGACATAAAACACTTCCACTTATACAGCTCAAGAAAGCCTTTATTAGACTCCCCATCTATTTCACTTCTAGGTATCTATGATCAACTAGCCACTGCCATACATCTCTGTGAGTCAGATGTTCTGATTACTACTTTCACTCTCTTGCCCATTGTGGTAACTATGCTTACCTTGTCTTGGTGATTGTATTGCCACATTCCCACTTCATTTAAGGATTCCAGTTCAGTGGCAGCTCTTCCCACAGTAATTTCTAACCTACTGAGAAGGTAAATGCACAATACTCTTCAGGGATGCTGGGGCTCCTCTCACAAATTTATTCTTCATAGGTGTGGTAAAAGACGTGTCCTCAAGAAACTGCTAGGGTGGGTGAGCAGGTCTTACATGATAAAGCCACTGTAATACACACACACCCATCCCTAAGCCTTTGGATACATTCTTTTATTTTATACTAAAACAGTTAGTTCTGGCATTTCAACTTCATATAGTATAGGTCACTTTTTTGGTCCATGTTTAGTCCAAACAATGAAACAAACAATTATAGCTCTTTATAACTCATCTAGCTACAACATTGAATCCAGAATTTCTGCTTAAGGCTCATATCAATAAATTCAGTCAGATCATACTTTATGGTCCTTCCACCATTATCCCACCTCCTTACTATACATCCCCACATAAATATTCCTCTTATTTCTGTGTGTATAAATTGGAAAAAAATCATACAGGTCTTTTGATGTATAGTGTAGCTCCTCATGGGTCTCACCTTTTATTTCATCTTTTGGGACTTGTTTCAACTTCAGTCAAGTTATATGTCTGGAAGAAAAGAGTTATGGTAAGGGTGGGTCCTGAGAGGAATCAGCAGTGTCTTGCAAGTCAACTACCTCAGGGGATTCCATTACAGTTTTGTTTGACAAAACAGGGTTAATCTCAGATGGATGTGGAAGGTCTGCTCCCTTAGGGAATGTCATTGCAGGTTTTTCTGGCAACAAATCATCAGCAGAGTTTAGGGATTCAATATCCCCACTCTCATCATAATCTGCCCATATGTCTATTCCAATTTTCCAGATCCCATTCCTTCTCAGTCAATGATCTTACTTTAAAAGCAGACACCCTGTAACTTTGGGGGTTTGATTTGCATTGTAATTAAGCTACTGTCAAGATGAGGCTCTACATTTGACTTTCAGAAATCTCTACTCTGTGGCTACAAATGATAAGAGTTTCATGCCATTCACAGAATCTTTCATGCCATTCATATGGAACCTGTACTCGTTATTTTCTTTAATGACTTTATCTAGCATATTTAGGAACAATCAGCCAACCCCAAATAAATTGTCACCCAGAACCTTGCCTCCTATAGGCATTTGGATAGAAGTATTCAATCGTGATATTTTGCATCTTTCTTGCTACATCAAGCTATGGGCTATAACTGTCTGCTTAACATTGGGAATAGAATCATTAGTTCCTTACTCAAAGATCCAATTACAAAAATCCCCAAGCCAGTTCGAATTCAGAAATCGCATCTGTAAGAATCTGTTTCTCAAGAACTAATCTTGGTACCATAATCTGTATTAGTCAGGGTTTGCCAGAGAAACAGAACCAACAGGATATATATGTCTGTGTATGTATATATGTAGATAGATAGATAGAAATATAGATCTGTTTATATATGTGTCTATTTTAAGAAATTGGCTCACACAACCATGTGAACTGGCAAGTTCAAACTCCATAGGGCAAGCCACAAACTGGAAACCTGGTAAAGTGATACTAAAGTTCTTAGTCTGAATTCTTCCTCTGACATCAGAAATTCTCAGTTCTGGATTTTAAAAGTTCCAAACTGATTGGATGAAAGACTTCCCACATTGCTGATGCAATTTCAATGTTATGGGACTAGGAGTTTCCACTTCTGATATAGCAGAGTAGTCTGCTACCTGAACCTATTGCAGATGACTACAAATTATGGAAAACATATAACTATAACTATTGGGTGACATTGGAACATAAACAAAAGCAGGCAGGTTTTGGAAGTGAGTAAAGTTTGAAAAAAAGGGACCATGACAGAGTGAGTTTCTTATTTTTGACTTTTCTTTGATGACAGGCATCAGGCTTATAACGACTTTGGCCAGTTGAAGCTCCAATGGAAAATTCATTGTTTTTTTGCCTTGAGAAATCAAAAAGTAGAGTCCAAGGAAAACCCAAACACCAAAAAAAGTAATGGGGTAACCTTGGAAAAAGAGAGCCAGTGAAGGGATACCCGGTTTCTGTATGCAGTTTTATCTAAGTTCCTGGCTGACCTCTAAGCAATGCATGTATGGAGCACACACAAAGTAGCCTGTACCTTAAGCTAGATGTATTGAATTGAGATTTGAATTGTCAACCATTACAGACAGAAGTGAGATTTCAGTTTTGGTCTAGTTACAATAACTGTCTGCTAAAAAAAGACCTCAACAAGGACTTGTAGTTTCAGTTCCAATTGAAAGCGTTATAAATCATCCTTGCCAACCTCACAACAAGAAAAAAACTTAACAAACAGAAATGAATCATTTTTTTAAGGCCCATCAGAGAATTGAGGTCACAGGGCAACCCAAAATCTGGAGAGAGAAGTAAAAAATCACAGCCAAGATCAGCTTAAATGAAGCAGAAGCCGCTGGAGCCATAAACTGGTAGGAACACTTAAATGGTAATTTTGATGAATTGCTGGTGGCTGAATGTGGACTAGCTTTAGAGTTAAAAACTCCTTGGGACTCAGTCATTTGAACCCACACACTTTTGTGGTTTTAGCTCCAGGAACTCTCCCACTTTCTCACAGTGATGTCACATTTCTGACAGTAGGGAAGAATGGCTAACAATTTTGAAATCAGCATTCTCCATAAAAAAGGGTCTCAGGGAAAATTATATTACCAGAGTCTTTTCTGACAATCAGTCCAAACCAAACCTTCTAACTTTCATGTCTCATAGAAGATGAGGGGGAAAAAAAGGCTAAGAAAAAAGGTCACAGTTCAGGTATTCAGACCTACTAAAAACTGAGATTTAATCATTAGATTATAGAATGCTGCTCTATGTCAACACCTTACCACCACATCAACAAGTCTCCAACAAAAATAACAGGGCATTACAACAGTGGAATTGACCAAGACAGACAATGTTTAAGGAGTCCTTAGAAAAAGACAAAGACAACATGGGAGAACAGAAAAATGCTTGGGTAACTGAAGCCTCTGGCATCTAAGAACAGCCAGGGCCCAACCAGATTAAAATAAAACCTGACAATAAAAGGCTAATTACCTCAGTTACTATTGCCAGTATATATCATGTGTGACTTTCAACAGAAAATTACAAAGCAAGCTAAAAGACAAGAAAAAAAATGAAGATATAGAGTAAGCATTGGAACCAGTCTGATATGGCACAGATTTTGGAATTATCAGACAGGGAATTTAAAAATAACTATGATTAATATGTTAAGGACTCTGTGGGAATAAGTGGACATCATGCAATGACAGATGGGTAATGTAAGCAGAGATATGGAACTCTAAGAAAATAGCAAAGAGAAATGTTAAAAATCAAATGCACTAATAGAAATAAAAAATGCTTTTGGTAAGCTCATCATTAAAAACAACATACTCAAGGAATTAAATCAGTGAATTTGAAGATATATCAATAAAAACTTCACAAATTAAAATGCAATGAGAAAAAGAATGAAAAATAAATGGAACAGAATATCCCAAGAATTATAAGCTGATTACAAAAGGTGTTAAATGCATAATGGTATACCAGAAAGAGAAGAGAGAAATGAGCAGAGGAAATATCAGAAGTAACTTTGACTGATTTTTCCAAAATTAATGACAGACACCAAACCACAAATCAAGGAGGCTTACAAAACACCAAACAGGATATATAGCAAATAATATACACATAATTTTATGGTTATCAAATTGTTGAAAACCAAAGGTAAGGAGAAAATCCTGAAAGAAGCTTGAGGAAAAAGCGATCTTATATATATAAAGTAATGTGAATAAGAATAATATCAGACTTTTTTTCAGAAACCATGCAAGAAAAAAGAGAGTAGAGTGAAATATTTAAAGTATTTAAAGAAAAAGAAACATGCTAAAATTCTGCATCCAATAAAATTGTCCTTAAAATGCAAAGGTAAAATAAAAAGTTCCTCAGACAAACAAAAATTGAGGGAATTTGTCACCAGTAAATCAGCCTTCCCAATATATTAAAAGGAATTCTTCAAAAGATGGAAAAATACATAGACCAGAGCACATGTACCTAGACAAAGAAAGGAAGTGCATCATAGAAGAAATAAATGAAGGTAATATAAAATCTTTTTATTTTTCTTATTATTAATTAATCTAAATGATAATTTTTGCAAAGTAATAATAGCAACAATGTTTTGGGTGATAATAGCATACAATAAGTGAAATGTTAGAAGGAATGAGAAAGAGTAATTGGGAATTGTCTGTCATAAGCTAGCTGTACTACCTGAGAGGAGAATAGTGTTATTTTTAAGTGAATTTAGATTCATTGTAAATGTAAATGGAAAACTGTAGGACAATCTCTTTACAAAAATTAAAATACATTTTAAGATATGCTAGGAGAGAACAGGATATATTATCTTATAAAATTCTCTATTAAAATCAGAGAAGAAAGTAAAAGAGTGGAAGATAAAGAAACAAAAAGTATAATGAATAGATAACAGGAACATGGTGTATATTAATGTAACTGTCAATAATCACTAGATGTGTGAATGGTATAAATAGAACAATTAAAAGACAAGGGAGAGAAAAATTTAGTAGGGAACCAGCAAGATGGTGGCAAAGTGCTCCTAGAATCAGCTTCTGCAACAAGGCAGTTGGTGATCACCCAGAGCTATCTAGAGCACTTTTTTGGGGGGCTCCAGGAGACCAGAAGTGCCTCCTGCAACATATTTGAAAGAACAGAAGGAAAAGACTGCCCATCTGCAGAGAAGATTTTTAAGTAGAGCCCTCCACGCCACGGAGGCCAGTGCCCATCCTCTACTGTAGGCACAAGCCTCCTCTGGAGCTGTTCTGCAGCTGGAATTGGAAGCTCCACTTCCCAAAAATGGGGAAGGAAGAGACGGTTGGGCACCAACTTTAGCTACTGATTAGTAAATTCGGTGGGTTAAAGTATAATCCTAAGAACAGCTAAAGTTTGAACTTGTCCAAGTCAGAAAGAGGCAGGTGGCCACCATCTTAACTCTATGCCTGACACAAGGGGAAGCCGGGCTGACTGAAAATCACAGTGCTGGTAAGGACCGGCTACTTTCCATCCAGATCAGATTACAGCTCTAGCCTATGCCCCAGGCCCACATGGGGTAGGGAGAAAGCTGGGGGGAGATGCACCAGCCCCTCCGGGAAACTACAGGCCATGCCGCAGAGGCCAGTGATCATCCTAATTTGGCAGCGCAAGCCACCCCAGGAACTATTCGGTGGCAGGAATTGGAAGCTCCATTTCCCAAAAACGGTGGAGGAAGAGACGGTTGGCCACTGATTTCAACTAATGATTAGTAAATTCTCTTGGCTAAGGTATAACCCTAAGAACAGCTAAAGTTTGAGCCTGTCCAAGTCAGAAGGAGGCTGGTAGTCGCCATTTTGACTCCACACCCAGCATGAGGGGAAGCCGGGCTGACTGAAAATCACAGTGATGGCAGAGACTGGTTTCTTTCACCCAGATTGGCCTTCAGCCCTAGCCTAGGCTTCAGCCCCACCTCTAGCAGAGAGAAAGCTGGCAGGCCCTGCACCAGCCTATCCAGGTAACAGCAGGTACATTTAGCTGGCAGAGACTGAATAATCAGAAATTTACTGGGGCAAATGCGGTCATCTTGGACCTGCACTGCATAGATTGCTGCCCGCACTTGCAGCTCCATCCCCACCCCAGGCAAGGGAGAAAGGGGTATGAAGCTTCGTCACTCTCTCTGGGCAACTACAGTCTAGGCCTGCATGATTTGGATTATTCTACATAGCTGTGGCTCTGTCCCTAACCCTGGCAAAGGAGAAAGTTGGGAGAAGCTTCATTCGTCCTTGGGGCAATGAGGGCAGCGTGAGCCTCCACAGCTTATAGCACCAACTACATCTTTGGCTTCTACTACACAACCAGCAAAGGAGAAAGAGCAGCAAGCCCTAAACTAAAGAGAAAAACTACACTCAGAATAAATGCTCGAGTAAGCCAGGTGCCAAGACACCAACAAAAAATTATAAATCACACCAAGAAACAGGAAGATATGGCCCAGTTAAAGGAACAAAGTAAGCCTCCAGATGACTTAAAGGAGTTGAGACACCTCATCATAGAATTTCAAACAAATCTCCTTAATAAATTCAATGAGATAGCTAAAGAAATTAAGGATATTAAGAAAACATTGGATGAGCACAAAGAAGAATTTGAAAGCATACATAGAAAAATAGCAGATCTTATGGGAATGAAAGGTGCAATAAATGAAATTAAAAATACACTGGAATCATAGAATAGCAGATTTGAGGAGGCAGAAGAAAGGATTGGTGAGCTTGAAGAAATGGCCTCCAAAAGTGAGCATGCAAAGGAAGAGATGAAGAAAATATTGGAAAAATTTGAACAAGGTCTCAGGAACTAAATGACAGCAAGAGATGTGCAAACATATGTATCATGGGTGTCCCAGAAGGTGAAGAAAAGGAAAAAGGTACAGAAGGAATATTTGAAGAAATGATGGTAGAAAATTTCCCAACCCTATTGAAGGACATATATATCCATGTCCAAGAAGCATGACGTGCTGCTATCTGAAAAAAATCTGAATAGACCAACTCCAAGACACATATTAATCAGAATGCCAAATGCCAAAGACAAAGAGAGAATTCTGAGAGAAGCAAGAAACAAGCAATGCATAATATATAAGAGATACCCAATAAGATTAAGTGTCAATTTCTCACTGGAAACCATGGAGGCAAAAAAACAGTGCTATGATATATTTAAGATACTGCAAGAGAAAAACTTCCAGCCAAGAATCTTATATCTGGCAAGATTTTCTTTCAAAAATGAGGGCGAGTTTAGAATATTCACAGATAAACAGAAACTGAGAGAGTTTGTAACAAAGAGACCTGCTTTGCAAGAAATAATAAAGGGTGTACTACAGCCTGAAAAGAAAAGACAGGAGAGAGAGGTCTGGAAGAGAGTCTAGAAATGAAGATTATATCAATAAAAGTAACTGAAAGTGTCAAAAGAGTGGTGAAATAAAATTTGACAGATAAAATCCAAATATTCAAGAATAAACTTAACCAATGATGTAAAGCACTTGTATTCAGAAAACTGCAACTCATTGTTAAAAGAAATTTTAAAAAGACCTAAATAATTGGAAGAACATTCCATGCTTATTGATTAGAAGACTAAATATCATTAAGATGCCAATTCTATTCAAATTGATGTACAGATTCAAAGCAATCCCAATAAAAATTCCACAAGCATTTTTCAAATAAATGAAAAACATGATCATCAAATGTATTTGGAAGGGTAAGCGGTCCTGAATAGCCAGATACCTCTTAAAAAGGAAAAGCGAAGTTGGAGGACTTTTATTTCCAGATTTTAAGTCATATTACCAAGTTAGAGCAGTAAAAACAGCATGGTACTGGCGTAAAGACAGACATATAGACCAATGGAACCAACTGATGGTTACAAAACAGACCCTCATATCTATGGTCAAGTGATTTTTGACTAGCCTGTCAAACAGTCCAAACAACAAACAGTGCTCAGAAAACTGGATATCCATAGCCAAAGAAAGAAAGAGGACCCCTATCTCACACCTTATACAAAAATTAACTCAAAATGAATCAAAATCCTAAATATGAAAGCAAGAACCACAAAGCTTCTAGAAGAAAATGTAGGAAAATATCTTCAAGACCTGGTGGTAGGTGGTGGATTCTTAAAGGAGATAAGAGGAGGACTGAGATGAACTACTGATATTTATAGTATGTACAGAGTTGATGGTAACATATTATAGTGAGTAACAGCTGGTTTATGAATGGGGATGTTGCTGAAAATGATAGTTTAGGGATGTAAATGCCAATTGACAGAAAGCTAGAGAATAATCTGGGAACTGAATAGCCAGTAAACCCAGAGGTGGATGAAAATTGTGGTTGCACAATTGTGGTTGCAAGAGTGTCCTTTTTGAGCTAGAGCAGATGTACATCACTATTGCAGGGTGGTGGGAATGTGGAGAATGATGGGAAAAATACAACTGGAGTGACCTATGGAATGTGGTTAACAGTAATAATGTAATATTCTTGCATCTTTGCCAAAGATGTACT
This sequence comes from Cabassous unicinctus, assembly GCA_029593785.1. NCBI lineage: Eukaryota > Metazoa > Chordata > Mammalia > Cingulata > Chlamyphoridae > Cabassous > Cabassous unicinctus. The sequence goes on along the minus strand of JAQZBX010006598.1, from coordinate 4,015 downwards.
ATGATGATAATGGAGGAGTATGGGAAATGTATGCCAAATGTATGCTGTGGATCTCGTAATAATAGGATGATATTATCTCATAATCTGTAACAAATGTTCCACCACGGTGTGGTGTGTTGATAGAGGGGCGCTGTTTAGGAATTCTGCACATGTGCATGATTGTTTTGTAAGTTTACAATTTCTGTTATAAAAATATATTTAAAAAATAATAATAGAGTGGGTTAGGAGAAAAATACCCCAAATGTAATATAAGGACTATGATTAGTAGGAAGATTTTGACAATATTATTTCATAATTTGTAATAAATGTCACACAACAATGCAAGTTGTTGGTGGAGGTTGATGTATGGGACCCCTGTTTGACATTATGAATGTTTGCTTTGTAAGTTCACAACTTTTACTCTACAGTTATTGTTTATGTGTATAAATGATATAAAAATAATAAAATTAATAATAGAGTGGGTTGGGGGAAAATACTTTGGTTAGTAGTAATATTTTGAGGATGCTTTTTAATCATTAGTTAAATATATTTCACCATAATGCAAGGTATTGGTCGTAAGGTGAGGTATGAGAGCCCTGTATGATGTTACATATGTTTGTTTTGTAAGTTCACAACTATTACTATACACTTATTGTTTATGTATGCTCATGTATGAGTGATATACTTCAATAAATTTGAAAAAAAAAAAAAAGACAAGGGAGTGGATGTGGTTTAAGCAGTTGAGCACCCTCCTCCCACCTGGGAGGTTCCAGGTTTGGTTCTCCCTGCCTCTTAAAGAAGACAAACAAACAATGAGCAGACAATGAGCAAAAAAAAAAGAAAGAAAGAAAGAAAAAAAGAAACACCAATAAACAAGACAACTAGCAAACAATGAGTAGACAGGGAGCAAAAACAAATACCAGGGAGCAGAAGAGGCTCAAGCAGTTGAGTCCCTGGCTCCCATATGGGAGGTCCCAGATTAAGTTCCCAGTGCCTCCTAAAAAAAACAGAAAATGAGCAGACAGTGAACAAAAACAACAAGCAAACAAGTGCAAACAATGAGCAAAACAACGAGCAGACAATGAGCACAAAGAATGATCAAAAACAAGGAACAAATACAATGAGCAAACAGATGTGGGAGTCATCTCAGGGAGGAAAAAAAAGACAGACTGGGACAGTTTGGAGGTTCCTCTGGAAGCTAAGTATAGAACTGCCATATGATCCTGCAATCCACCTGCTAGGTATATACTCAGAAGAATTGAAATCAGGGAAATGAACAAATATACGCACACCAATGTTCATAGCAGCATTATTCAGTATTGCCAAAAGTTGGAAGTAACTCAAGGGTCCATCAACAGATGAATGGATAAGCAAATTATGGTAAATACATAAAATGGAATATTACTGAGCTGTAAGAAGGAATGCAGTATTAACACACAGGACAACATGGAGGAATCTTGAAGAGCTTATTTTGAGTGAAGTAAGCCAACACTGAAGGACAAATATTATATGACCCTACTGATATGACTGAAGCAAATCGAGCAGACTCACAGAGCTAGCATCTGGAAAATAGGCTATCAGGAGAGAGAAAGGCAGGAGAGGATGTTGAGCTTATGCTCAATATGGACAAAATCTATGATAAAGTGGAAGGGGGGTGGTTAAAAGGTTGATGGGGGTGATAGTGGTGCAAAGATGTGATTGGGTTTGATGGTGCTGGAATGTGAGTGGGGCTAGAGTGGAAGGGTTGGGTTGGACTATCCATGGAACTAGGGGAGAGGGCTGGAGGAAAGAGCAGGTGAACTCTGGGGATTGTAAGTCTGTGGTTTACACTACAATGGTAGGAATGTTCTTTTGGCAAATATGGCAGGGGAGGGTTGCTGATGCAGGGTATCAGGGGTGGGGGGATATGTGAGATAGGGTGCACCTGGGGTAGGCTTCTATGAAAGTGTTCATCTTGTCATAGTGAATTATCTCAGTGGGTGGAGACCCACACAATAAACAAGAAAATATTAAACTCCCATCCTGGGGTGTCCTGCTGTGTTCTCAAATAGAAGGGCAAGAATCTCTAGAGAACATAGGCATTGCCTAATAAATGAAAACAGACAAGTATGTCAAGCCCTCAATATAATTGCATGTAACTATGAATCTTATTCTTCAAAAATTGAAACTTAATGGTTACCATAGATTCTGAGGGGAGGGGAAGGGAAGAATAGAATATATGGAACATAGGGCATTTTTAAGGCACTGAAGTTGTTTTTCATGATCTTGCAATGATGAATACAGGCCATTTAAAACTTTGTCAAAACTGGGGTGGAATGGCTGTGGCTCAAGCAATTGGGTACCTGCCTCCCACACAAAAGTTCTTGGGTTCAGTTCTTGTTGCCTCCTAAAGAAGATGAGCTGCAATGAGCTGAGCCTCAATGAGCTGCAACAAGCCACAAGGGGAAGTGGCTCAAGTAGTTGGACACTCGCCTCCCACATGGGAGGGCCCTGGTTTGGTTCCCAGTGCCTCCTGAGGAAGATGAGCAGACAGACAATGAAGCCATCTCGGGCCGGGGGCATGGGGAGCATAAAAATAAATTTAAAAATTTTTTTGTCAAAACCTATAAAACTGTATGGTGCAAAATGTAAACCATAATGTAAACCATTGACCGTGGTTAATAGCAATGCTTCAATATTTGTGCATCAATTGTAACAAATGTACCTTACACAAATAAAATATTATTAATAAGGGAGAGTGGGAGAGGGGGAGGGCATTGGGTATATGGGAATCCCCTACATTTTCAATGTGATTTTTCTGTAAGCTAAAGCTTCTTTGAAGATAAAGAAAACAAAAAAACAAAAAAAAACCCAGGACACTGGGGATTTCTCTCCCAGAGGATGGCTGATTGGGGACAGGATCCTGCCCGGGTGGTCTGTTCTGGGAGCCTGCAGAACGAGAACCTCAGGGACGTCTATCTGGAGGGAGCTGGACAGCGAGGTGGACTGCTCAATATAAAATGGTGAGTTTCTTTCCCCAACTGAAAATCGTGGATTCAGACGGCTAAGGCCCCGCTCCCGGCAACCCGGTGAGAGGGAACACTCTCCAAGAGTGGGAGGGTCTTGGCAAAGGGTGAGAGGGTTTTTTCTGTTGGTTTGGATGTCTGGACCTCTTGCAGCTTTTTGGGAGTAAACCAACCAGCTAGAAATGGTGCCGGGCTGAGGGGAGAGGCAAATCTGCTGAGGAAGCCTGATTTACCTAACAGCCGTGGGACACAGAGGCTTGGCTCAGGAGGAGGCGGAGCCAGCCAGTTTTTTAATTCTGCACTGAGGATCAGAGTCTCAGTTCCCCTGGGGGGGTCAGTCATTGGGAAGTGTTTGATAAGTTTCCACGAGCCTATTTAGGGTGGAGGGGGTCGTCCAGAAGAGGCCTTCTTTTGGGTCCCTTATTTCTTCAAAACAAATTTTTTTTCAACTTAATTTAATCGCTAAAATCTGCCTCAAAACCTGCAGAAAGAAGGCTGCGAGGGTAATTGATAAACGCAGGCTGAGAGGCTCCACAAGGGCCCAAGAAGGTGTGCTGTTCTTCCTTAGATTTGTTGGACTGCATGCTTGTGTGTTTTTTGGTTTTCCTTTGTTTGTTTGTTTCTTGCTTTTCTTTCCTCTTCCCCGCCTCCTTTTTTAAAATTAGGTGCTGCTAGTTTGTTTCTTCTTTGCTGTGCTTCTTCTTCCTTGATTTTCCATTCTCTGTGTATAGTGATTTTGTCTACCAATGCTATCTTTTTTCCTTCCTTCATCTTTCCACCTTCTGCTTTCTGTTGTGATACTTGCATTCCACCTTTTTTGATTATTCCTCAACTTCATGGGTGTCGATTTCTATCTTGTCTAATCTCTTTTCTTTTCTTTTCTTTTCTTTTCTTTTCTTTTTTATTAACTTTTTCCTTTCAGCCCTTTCTTTACTCTTTCCCTCTCTCCTCATCATTTTGGCCTTTTAAATTATTCTATATATTTTTCTCTATTTGGTTTTCCATTCCATTGTAAGTACTCCACTTTTTTT
>JAQZBX010006597.1:35118-52821 GCA_029593785.1 Cabassous unicinctus | reverse complement strand
CTTAGCAACAAGAAACCACCTATCCCCAACCAATATCCATCTTTAAACCCACCAATCCCTACCCTCCTCCCCGTTCGCGCCACTATGTTCCCGTCCACCCCTACGCCCACCAATCAGCAAATACCTCACCCCTCTATGCTCTATAAATTGTGTTTCACTCCCCCAATAAAGGATCCTGCGCCATCATCCTGGGCTCGGTTGTTTTCTCTTCAGGGCCGCCTCTTTCTTACCCGCGAACCCCACATGAAGCCCCCCCCCCCGTGAGAGGCTTCATACCAGAGTAATTTTTCAGACACTGCTGATAAGTTACCTAAAATTCATTCCTACACAGCATATTTGGTGGGTCCTTATGACACTGTCCACTCAGGCCCCTGAAGCTTTTGCTACTAACTAGCAGTCTGGGCCCATAGTTCCTTAGCACTCAGAGGCTTCTCTGCCCTGATGGAGACGCCTCATAAAAAGGGATTGCATCTAGGGATATCACTGGTCAAAATAGTTACTAAAGACTATGACTTGTGCTCCCAATCTAAACATTGGCATCCTAGGGATGGGGTCATATTTTACAGAGAAAGTGTTAAGATCTTCTCCCATTGACATATTTATTTCATAAGGACACTTCCCATCATTTCTGAAGCAACCTGAAATTGGAGATTATTTCTCCCAAACAACAGTCAAAAATATGCATCACCTTTAGAGGTGGAGAAAATCTACATCTGGTAAAAGACAGTCATATTTAAAAGTGATCTCCTTATACCCTGCTATGTGTACCTATTACCCATACAAGTCACAACACCCAGATGGTAAACACCAGACATAAAGCACACTCGGAGTAAAAGCATTATGCAAACTCTCAGTGAAAGAAAAACTATATCATGTCCAACTGTCATGGTACAAGTAACATTCTTAGAAGCTAAATCCCACCAACTGGCTCAGTGTGAATGCTCACACTGGCTCTGTGTCTTTAATATTTTTCTTGGCTGTATGAGTCAACCCCTGCAGCCTTACCATGCAGACCAGCTATGCTCCAACAATACTGAAATAATCCTAAAATTTTACACAAGCGTAGGTCAGAGGATGACTGTTGTTCCTCAACATGCAACCAAGAATGCCTGAATATGCAAAGCCACCTCACCTATATATCAAAAATGTCCACTAGCACTAATGAATACATGATCTTTGATCAAGGTAAACTAAATGGCATTCTCGTACAGCACCAAAGGCCTCACAATTATAATTAAATCAAATATTCAAGGAGAATTTTCCTCTACCCCAGATACTGTGCATACTCTTCTAAGACAGGAGCTTAGATTGCAAAGAGGGTCTATGAAAATAAGCACCCAAGTGGCATGTAAGTGTGGACAAAATGCACTCTTCCTGTGGAGAAATGTGCAGAGGGTCACACCTGAACACACAGCCAAAGCCTTTGCTCTGTGTCCTAGAAAACCCCCTAAAAGTCATGGAGTTTATAAATCAGAAAGAGTTATCATGACTAAAGCTGCACAATACTATTTAAAAATCCTAACAAAATTGTCCATACTCTATAGTTTGTTTCTTGGGAGTTATACCCAACCATGCGTTGGCCTCAGCAATCACTGCCTCAGACCACTTCACCCCAGGCCATGACCTCATCACTACACAGGATTTTGTCTCCAGTTGAATCCACCACAGAAGTTGGAGTTTAGGACTTACAGCGCTGCTTGAAGCCTCGGGACACGAACTTGAAATTATACCTCACATAGATTTCCATTTACTAGTCCAGAGAAGCCCATGCAGTACCTTAATGCCTGCAAAAATAAAACTATAAGCCACACCCTCCACAATTGCTAACTCTTCTGCTAGCTAAGGAAAGGAGTCTGTTCTATTACCAATATAGCTGGATGCATGTACATTATCACCTCAGGACTTATACAATAAAATATATAACTTTAAATGCTTACATAAAAATAGAAGAATTTCTAAAAATCAGTAAACTAACCTCACATTTTGAAATAGAACAAGAGGAGGAAACCAAACCCAAATTGAGGTGAAGAAAGGAAATAATAAAGGATAGTGTTGTGATATATGAAAGAGTAGAATAACAGTATAGAAAATCAACAAAAACCAAAAGTTGTTTCTTTGAATAGATAATTAAAATTCACAAATAATAAGATAGCCTTACAAAGAAATAAAAGAGAAAAGATAAATATAATGAAAATCAGAAATAAAAAGTGGACTCACTACAGACTTTACAGAAATAAAAAGGATTATAAAAGGATAATATGAACAATTGCACACTGTATTAGTCAGGGTTCTCTAGGGAAATAACTTACAGGAAATACCTTTAAATAATATGCGATTTTATAATATTGTTTCACGCAACCATGGGAATGCACAAGTCCAAATTTCATAGGGCATGCTGCAAGCCAGGGATTCCCATGAAGGACTTCATAGAGTTCCACAGGAGACACTGGCTATCTGAAGTAGAGATTGGAATTTTCTCTCTGAATGTTGAAATCACCTCTCCTTTTAAGGTTTTCAATTGATTGGATGAGACATCATTCATTATTGATGGCAATCTCTTCAGTTGATCATAGATGTAATCAGACATCCAAACAATCAACTCACTGATAACTAAAATCCAAGAAATTCACTTGTATTAGAACTTTCCCAGGGCTTGCTTGACCAAACAACTGGGCATCATTTCCTAGTCGAGGTGACACATCAGCCTAAACATCATAGTCCACCCATTGTCAACTTGGCAGCCACACACATCTCCCCAAACCACACTTAATCTTTAAATAAAAACAATAACAAACATATACATATATATTTTTTTGGCCTACCAACACTCTACTATCCTGTGTACAATTGGAAATACACTAAATTCCTCCAGAATAGGTTAGAGATCTTTGGGTAATAGCCACTCTTAAACTTGTCATCCTTAAATATTGTGGTATGAAACTAATACAACTTTTGCTATATGATAAGGGGGAAAAATAAAATAAAGAATAAAATAAAGATGTTCATTTTATGTACATATACATATTCATAACAAAATAAGGAAAAAAAAATAGTCATGACCATTACAGGCCTCATTTCTGTAACTGGTCACATAGACAAAGTTAGTATTTAATACTACCTTCTTCCACTACACATTCCATGTTCCCTTTTCTCTCATCAAGCTCCTCAGCTGGCTGTGTTTCTTTGTTTGGTGGGGTGACTAAATCCTTAATTACTGAAGATTCTGGGACATTGTTAATCCTGTCTGGATTGGATTGAATTGTTAAAATTTTCCATTGACTTTTATCACAGGGCATGGTAGTATAAAGAGATGCCCTAGGGGATCTCCTGCATTCCAAGCAACTCTTCTTGACCTCCATTGTGTAGATGCATTCCTAATTCCCCTTGTTAGAATCAATCACTCAAGCCAGTACAGTAATTTCCTTCTTTGCCTGTTCATTCAGGAGCATGAGGAACACAAAATGGTCAGACGGCAGTCTAAACTTCCACTTAAGGGGAATCATTGCTGTGTTCCCTTGTGGAATCACTCCTCCTTTTGGAACTAAGACCTGTAGACTAGCAGAGCTGAAGTTTGCAGGGACAGGAAACAAAAATTTTCCTAGTGGATCACTAGGGGTAATAGAGATGCTACTCATATTTCTACCCCTTGATTCCTGGACCCATGAATCTTGGCTACAGGTGAAACAGCACCATAGTGTGGATGCTGATTTAAAGCATACACAAACTTCTGAAGAACACTGACATAGCCCTGCAAGATTTTGTCATCTAGTGGAGCCATAATTGAGTCATCAAAATGCCATTTCACTGTCCTATCATTTCAGTGTACTCAAGATATTGGGGAACATGGTAAGACCAGTGAATTCCATGAGCATATGCTCATTCCCAAACATCATTTGCTGTGGAGTGGGATCCTTGATCAGAAACAATGCTATGTGGAATACCATGGCAATGGATATGACATACATAACACCATAGATGGTAGTTTTGGAAGAACCATTGCATGCAGGGAAGGCAAACCCATATCCAGAGAAGGTCTATTCCAGTTAGAACAAATTGCTGCCCCGTACATGGTGGAAGATGTCCAATGTAATCAACCTGTTACCAGGTAGCAGGCTGATCACTTCAGGGAATTGTGCCATATAGGGGGCTGAGTGTGAGTCTCTGCTGCTGGCAGTAGCTGTAGCCAAGTTGGGCTTTTGTATGGGAAGTCCATATTGCTGAACACATGCAAAACCCCCATCTATACCACCATGGCCACTTTTTTCATGAGTCCATTGGGCAATGACAGGAGTGGCTGGGGAAATAAGCTGCATGCTATCCACAGAACAGGTCATTTTATCCACTTGATTATTAAAATCTTCCTCTGCTGAAGTCACCCTATGGTGATCATTCGCATGGGACAAATATATATTTTCATGTTTTTTGCCCACTCAAATGGTCTATCCATATCCCTTTTCCCCAGACTTCCTGTCACAAATTTTCCAATCATGATCTTTCCAATTCCCTGACCATCCATCTAAAACATTCACATCAGGCCATGAATCAGTGTACAAATGCACTTCTGGCTATTTCTCCTTCCAAACAAAATAAACAGCCAGGTGTGCTGTTCAAAATTCTGCCCAATGGGAGGATTTTCCCTCCCCACCGTCCTTCAGGCACATCCCAGAAAGGGACTGCAGTGCTCCTGCTGTCCACTTCTGGGTGGGACCTTCATATCATGAAGAACCATCTGTAAATGAGGCTTGTGTTTTCTCTTCCTTAGCCAGCTATTTTTAAAGAACTCCCCAAGAGACTATATTTGTGGCCTGTGAAAAGAAGGTAATATGGCAGGATTGGTGACCATAAGCATTTGGACGCTTCCTCATGTAACTTACTTGTGCCTTCAGGACGCACTTGAACCCAATCTTATACATACCACTTCCACTTTATGATGGAGTGCTGTGTGCACTCCCAACTTTATGGTTTGGTGGGTCAGACAACACACAGCTCATTATAGGCAACTCAGGTCTCATGGTAACTTGGTGGTCCATGTTTAAGCATTCAGTCACTACTAAGGCACAGTAGCAGGCCAAAATTTGTTTCTCAAAAAGAGAGTAGTAATGTTCAAATGATGGCAAGGTTTTGCTCCAAAATCCTAAGGGTCTAAATTGTGATTCTCCTACAGTAACCTGAAAAAGTCTCCAGATGATACCTCTATTTGCAACTGACAATCCAGCACCATTTGATCTGCTGGATCATATGGCCCAAGTGGCAGTGCAGTTTGCATAGTGGCCAGGACCTGCCAAAAAGCCTCCTCTAATTCTGATCCCCACTCAAAATTAGCAGATTTTCTGGTTACTCAAACCAGAAACCAACAGGAGATAACTCTAAATAGTATGAGATTTTATGAAATTATCTCACACGACAATGATGAGACACAAGTCGAAAATCCATAGGACAGGCTGCAAGCCAGGGACTCCAATTATGGTCCTCACTGAATTCCACAGGAGACACTGGCTATCTGAAATAGAGATTGGAATTTTCTCCTGAATCCTGAAATCTCCTCTCCTTTATAGGCATTCAACTGATTGAATGAGACATCACTCATTGCTGATGGCAATCTCCTTAGTTGATTGTAGATGTAATCAACCATCCATGCAATCACTTCACTTATGACTATAAGTCCATGAAATGCCCTTGTAGTAGAACTATTCCAGTGCCTGCTTGATGAAACAACTGGTCACCATTATATGGCTGAGTTGACACAGTAGCCTAATTATCACACACACAATCAAATTAGACAAACTATATTAAATAAATAAATTCCTAGAAGCACACAAACTTCATCCACTGATTAAAAATACAGAAGATCTCAACAGACCAAATGCATAGAAATTGAAGCATTAATCAACAGCTCCCAACAAAAAAGTACAAGACCTGATGGATTTGCTTGTGAATTTTACAAAACATTCAAAGCAGAATTGATGCCATTAATTCTCAAAATCTTCCCAAAAATTGAAGAGGAGAAAAAATTCCAAATTCATTCTATGAGGTCAACATCACCTTAATACCAAACTCAGATAGAGATACCACAGAAAAAATTACAGACTAATATTCTTTATAATTTAGATGCAAAGATCCTGAAAAAAAGACTGCCAACTGAATCAAACGGTACATCAAAAGAATTATACAACACGATCAAGTGGGTTTTATCCCAGGAATGCAAGTGTGTTTCAACAGAAGGAAATTAATTATTCCACATTATTCAAATGAAATAATAAAAAGATAATCTAAACTGATGCAGAAAAAGCCTTTGGCAAAATCCAGTGCCCTTTCTTTATAAAAACCACTCATATAATTAGGAATAGAAAGGTTTTTCCTCAACATGATAAAGAGCATATATGAAAAACTCACAGCTAACATGACTAATAATGGTGAAGGAATAATAGCTTTCTTCTCTAGATCATGCATAAGAAAAGAATGCACACTACCACCATTGTTTTTCAACATTGTACTGAAAGTGCTAGACAGAGCAATTATAAGGGAAATAGAAATTTTAAAAACTGTACAAATTGGAAAAAAGAGTACAACTCTCTCTACAGATTACATGATTCTATATGCAAAAAATACCAAATAAGCTTTAAGAAAGCTACTATAGCTCATAAATGAATTCAGCAAAGTGGAAGGGTATAAGATCAACACATAAAAATCAGTCATATTTCAATACACCCACAATGAACTATATGAAAAGTAAATCAAGAAGGATATCCCATTTAAAAACAACTGAAATAAGAAAATATCTAGGAATAAATATATCCAAGGATGTATAGAAATTTTCTATAGAAAAATATAAAACATTACTGAAAACAATTAAATAAGACCTAAATAAATGGGAAAATATTCTGTGCTCATGTAGTAAAAGACTTACTAATACTAGGATATCAATAATACCCAAAGCAATTTATATACTTAATGCAATGCCAATCAAATTCCAATTTGCAGAAATAAATAGAAAATCTAATTATCAAATTTATATTGAAGTGCAAGAAACCCCAAATAGACAAAAACATCTTGAAAAAGATGAAGGTTGGAGGACTTACACTTCCCAAATTCAAAATGCATTACAAAGCTACAGTAGTCAAAATAGTGTAGTTCTAGCAAAAGGATAAACACATAGGCTAATAGAATATACTTGAAAGTGCAGAAATAAACCTATACATATACATCCATTTGATTTTTGACATGGGAGCCAAGTCCACTCAGTGTGTAAAGAATAGTCTCTTCAACAAAGAGTGTTCAGTAAACTGGATATCCCCACAAAAATGAAGGAAAGTGGAACCCTACCTCACACCAGAAATAAAGTTCATTCATAATAGATCAAAACCTAAAACAAAGCACAAATTCTCAAAAACTCTTAGAAGAAAACATGCAGAACTATCTTCAGGAACCTATATTAAGCAATGGATTCTTAATCTTATAACTAAAGCAGGAGCAACAATGGAAAAAGAACAGAATAACTGGACTTAAGAAAATTTTTTAAAAGTTTATGTATTTAGGTACATTGTCATGAAAGTGAAAAGACAGTCACAAGAATGGGAGAAAATATTTGGCAACCATCTATCTGATAAGGGTTTAACACCCAAAATATATAAATAACACCTACTAATCAACACAAAAGGCAAAAAACCTAGTTAAAGATGAATATATCCAAAGGAGATCTACAAATGACCAATAAGTTGAACACCTTTAGCTATCAGGAAGATGTAAATTAAAACCACATTAAGATACCACTTCACACACTCTAGAATAACTCTTATGAAAACAACAAAATCTTATATCAATGTCAAATTCTTTAACTTGCTAACTGTATCCAGATAGTTACTTAAGTGAATATCCTATTTATTAGGAAATGTGCTGGGAATGATGTGGAGAAAGAGAGACCATCCTACATTGTTGGTAGAGATGTAAAATGGAGCATCTTTCGTGGAAAAAAGTTTGCCTTTCCTCAAAAAGTTAAACATAGAGCTATCATACGACCCATCAATCAAAAGTCTAAGTTCATATCAAAACAAACAAACAAACAAACAAAAACCACAACTGCATGGACTCAAATGGATATTTGTATAACAACGGAGATAGAAACATTATTCACAGTATCCAAAATGTGGGCATGCCCCAAATGTCTGTCAAATGTTAAAATGAAAAGCAAATGTGGTATATCTGTACAATGGAATATTATCCAGCCTAATGAACTTTGATGCACGATACTACATGTATGAACCATGAAGACTTCATGTCAAATAAAGTAAGTCTGACAGAAAGGGACAGATATTTTCTGATTCCACTTATATGAAATAGCTAGAATATGCAAAGTCATAGAGACAAAATATAATACAGCTTGTGAGGGGTGGGTGAGAGGGAAAATGAGGTATTAATGCTTCATAGATGCAGAGTTTTTTGGGGTTTGATGGGAAAGTGTTGGTTATAGCTGAAGGTGAGGTTAGTACAACATTGTGAATGTGATTAATTCCACTAAATGATGTGCTTGGAAGTGATTGATATGAGAAAGTTTATATTTTATATTTCCACACCAAAAAAAGAATAGCTAAAGGGATAATGACAATTGTATACAATATATGATCCTGCATTATATCTAATAATGGAGGAGAAAAGACTCATAAGTACATTAATAGGACATATGAAAAATTGGAATATAGTCTGTAGACTTTATATCACTGTCAAATTCTTTAACTTGCTAACTGTATTCAGATAGTTACTTAAGTGAATATCCAGGTTCTTTGGAAATGTACATGGAGGTATTAAGTATTCAAGGAGATAGATATATACAATCTTCTATTGAATGTTTAGAAGACAGATGATGAGAGAGTGAAAGAGGGAAAGAATGATACAGCAAATTTTGTAATATGTTAAAATTGGTGAACACGGGTATCTGGGATGGTATGTTTAGGTTTTGTACTATGAGTACAACTGTCTTTTAAGTTTGAATTTATTTCAAAATGAAGTATATATGAGTAAAAACAATGGGACACTAGTAAAATATTTTGAAAATTCATAGGGGGCATGGTGCATTAGTATAATATTGGGAAACTTCAGAAAAAGATGGTGGAAATAGTGTAATATTCTGAAAAATCCCTATAAGGAATTGGGACCATGTGTATGTTGGAACTTCCATTAAGGATTAAGGGATATGGTATCATTCTTTAAGAGTAATATTGGTGATGGTAAAATATTGGAAAACTGTTGAAGAATGGTTTCAATCTTACAATGTGAGGTAATTGTGATGAGGAAACGAGATACTAGAATAATATTTTTAATGTCATTATAAGGAACAGGGTTACTTTATATTATTGATAAATTCCCTGTGAGTAGAGGAAGTAATATACAATAATATTGTGAAACATCTGGTAGAGAATGTGGACTTTGGAATAATATTGTGAAATTTTTAATTAGAATTACATCACTGCCAAAATATTGGGGGAGCTTACAATGAAGAATGTGGACACTGACATAATTTTTGGACATATCCCATGTGGAAGGAGGAGCTGATAAACTATTTTAAAAGTTCTAATGAGGAATGGAAATATTGTTATTGTTGGTTGGCATTCTAAGGAGGAAGACGGAACTGATATAGTATTGGTATGCTTTCAATTAGGAATTGGAGCATTCATATAATATTGAGGAACTTTCAATGTGGAAAGGGCCCCATTAATATAGTATTAAGAAACATCTTGTAAGAAATGAGAATACTAACATATAATAATAGGGACCTTCTAATATGTAATAGAGCCAATAGTATACTCTGCATTTTTTCAGTGGGTAATTGAGGCATACATGTGTGTGTGTGTGTGTGTGTGTGTGTGTGTGTGTGTGTATAAACTATTGGGAGACTTTTAATGTGGAATGGACACAGGTATTTCATTAAGAAACATTTTTTTTAAGGAAGTGGGACACTGGTATATTATTGGTAAACTTCCAGTGATGAATGGGCACTGGTTTAGTATCAGGACACTTAGAGTGAGTAACAGGGTAAATATTACAATTTGTGGGGATTTCTAATACCACTTTGGAAATTCCTGGTTTGAATGGGACAATTGATGAACAATCTATTGTAAACATCTGATGAGTTTTCAAGGCATTGTTATAATATTGGCAAAAGTCCTAACCCCCAGGTATGTGGATCTGACATTATTTGGAATAAAGTCTTTGAAGTTGTGATTAGCTAAAATGAAGCCAAACTGGATTAGAGAGGGCCCTCATCCACTATGACTGATGTCCTTATAAGAAGGAAAGGAGATACAGAAAACACAGAGGAGAATGCCACATGATGACTGAGATAAAAGTTGAAGTGCTCCAAGTCAAGGAACACCAAGGATTGGCAGCAAACCACCAAAACCTAGGAGGAGGTAAGACAAGATTCTACCTAGATGGGTTTCAGAGAAATCACAGTTCAGCTGGAAACTTTATTTAGACTTTTAGCATTTAGACCAGTGAAATGAGAAACTTCTGTTGTTTTATGTTGCATCATTTGTGGTACTTTCTTATGGCATTTCTAGGAAACTAAAAAAAAGATCATTACTTAGAATTACATTCACTAAAATTTTAAAGTTATAAACTATTTCTCTCAAATTTTATTATAATTTTGCTGTTTTAGTAATTAACAATTTGTACAGCTTTTTTAACATTTTATGTTGTCACATAACATGCAGAACTGTGTGGGAGAGATTGTAGACTATAATGTGAACTATGATCCATGCTCAGTGGCAAAGTCCCAGGATTAATTTACCAAATGCAATGAATGTGCCACACAAATGAAGGATGTTTATGTGGGAGGGTGTGGGAAGTGTGGGGAGTAGGACATATGGGAATCCCTATACTATTGAGTAGCATTTATGTAATCTAAGTATATTTTAAGAAATTTAAAAAAATTATTAAAAAATGCAAGTGAAATAAAGACATTTTCAGATTTAAAAAAAAATTGTGGGAATCACATTACTTATACCAAAAAGTATTTGTCATTCATTCTTCATGGTATGATCATGTATTTTATATTTACCTATCCTGGATATTGTGAGTATTATGGAGGATATAAGAAATCTAATTCCTTTCTTTACATGATATAAAATTTCATTGCACAGTTAAAAATAATATGCATAGAGTTCAGGGAAGATGGAGGATAAGAGAGACACAAGACTCCCTTCTTTCCCAGAAAAATACAAAGAAAACAGGCAGAAACTATCCCACAAACTGTTCTAGGGTGCTGGGGCACCAGTGGAAGGCTAGACACCACCCAGAAGAGAGTGTCAAAGGTCTGTGAGTAAAAGCTGCAGGAGCAGATGCAGTTGTTGGAACCTATCCCCCATCCTCAAGGCAGGCATCATTGAGTCCTCTGACCCTGTACAAGTGGTAATGAATGGAGGAAGCTGCAGGGCTACAACTCCCCAGGAAAGTGGAGAGAGAGGGACACAGCCTTTGACTGATTCAGTTTTTGGCCAACAAATTTGGTCTGCTGCATCTCACAGAACACAGGCTGTGTGGGGCTCTTCCATTGTTTGCCCTGGTAGCTGGAAGGGGACTAAAGAGATCCTACCTGTGCAACACCCTTCATACTGATGTGGACTGATTACTGATAACATAGAGAGGAATGGAATTATTTCCTCCCTGGGAAAATAGAGGAGGTGACTAGCTAAGGGAGGAGATCAACTTTTGAGAATGTTTGACTTTTGAGGTTTGGTTCTGAATAGGCCACCCTGAGGTAGAATTTTCCACCATATTGTTTCTCCATTCCAGTCTAGTCAGAGTTACAGTGTAGACATTCCAATGAGGGTTTGAGCAGGAAAGGTCAGCTGAAGACAACCATCTACTGGCACACCAAGAAAGTGCATGCTAGGAATTATAAAACTAAATAATAAAAGAGGCTTTTTTTGAGTCTTTACAGCCTCCCTCACCAAGGTCCTTGGAAACTGGTCTGCAAAACATTACTGGGTCCTTGACCCTGGTTGAACAACTAAGCAGGGACAATCCTAAAGACCTAGAACAAATTGAACCAAAAATCAAAGAACAGTGTTAGCATAGCCAACTATTATTAAATCCCTCCTTAAGAGATAAACTGAGCATCAAAGTAACCTCACCATCATAATCCAATGACTAGACATTAGTAAAAAAGTACAACCCATACTAAGAAAAATGAAGATATGACTCAGGCAAAGGAACAAATCAAAGTCCCACATGAGACACAGGATTTGAGATAACTAATGATATTCATACCAATCAAAATCAAATCAAACAGTAGACAGGCATGGCTAAAGAGATAAAGAACATCAAGAAGACAATGGGTTAGAATAAGAAAGAATTTGAAAACTTGAAAAATAATAGAGCCTATGGGAATGAAGGTCACAATAGGTGAGATTAAATACATATGAGAGTGGAGCATGTGTAGCTCAGCAGTTGAGCATATGCTTAACATATAGAAGGTCTAGGATTCACTCTCTGGTACCTCCTAAAAAAACAAAACAAAATATGACAGTCATACAACAGCAGATTTGAAATCATAGAACAAAGAATCAATGATGTAGAAAATAGAACAGCTGAAATTGAAGAGAGAGAAGAAAAGACAGAGAAAAGAATGGGAAAAAATTGAGTGAAGGCTCAGAGAGTTAAATGGTAGCACAAAGCATAACAATATATGCATCATGGGAGTTCCAGAAGAAGAGAAGGGAAATGGGGCAGAAAGAGTATCTGAGGAAATAATGGCTGAAAATTTTCCAACTCTCATGAAATACATGAATTTACATGTCTGAGAAGGACAGCATAATCCAATCAGAATAAATCATAATAAACCTGCATACACCTACAACAAGGTCAAATTCCAAAGAAAAAGAAAATTCTGAAAGCTGCAAGGGAGAAGCAAACTATCACATACAAGGGACACCTATATGAGAGTGCAGATTTCTCATCAGAAACCATGGAGACAAGAAGACAGTAGTATGATATCATTAAGATGAGAAAAGAGAAAAATTGCCCACTGAGAATTCTTTATCTGGCAAAATTGTCCTTCATATATGAAGGTGAATTTAAAATACTGAGAAATAAACAGAAACTAATAGAGTTCATAAACAAGAATTTGGCTCTGCAGGAAGGACCAAAGGGAGTGTTGCAACATGAAAATAAAAGACAGGGGAGAGTGGCTTGGAGGAGAGTGTAGAAATGAAGATTATCAGAAAATATAACCAAAAGAGTAAAAGAGCAGTTGATAATAAGATATGACATATGAAAGCCAAAGAATAAAATGGTGGAAGCAAATTATGCATTTATAGTTATAATATTGAATGTGAATGGATTAAACTCTGCAATCAAAAGATATAGGCTGACAGAATGGATAAAAAAGCATGAGCCTATCCAAATGTTGTGTACTAGAGTCTCACCTGAGATCCTAGGAAACAAATAGACTGAAAGATAGAGGCTAGAAAGAAATTTCACACAAACAGTAACCAAAAAAGAGCAGGAGATGCTATACTAATATCAGGCAAAACAGAATTTAAAGCAAAATAAGAGATACAGGATGTCATTATATATTAATAAAAGGGAAAATCAACTAGGAAAGAGTAAAAGTAAGAAATATCTATGCACCTAACCAAGGTGCCCTAAAACACATGAGGCAAACTCTGGCAAAACTGAACAGAGAAATAGACATCTCTACAATAACAGTTTGAAACTTCAAAATGCCACTCAGATCAATAGATAGAACAACTAGAGAGAAGATGAACAAGGAAACAGAGAATTTGGACAGTATGATAAGTGAGCTAGACCTATCAGTCATATTCAAAATGTTGCACCCCAAATTAGCAGGTTATAAATACTTCCCATGTGCTCATGGATCTTTCTCCAGGAGAGACCACATATTGGGTCACAAAGGAGGTGTCAATGAATATAAAAAGATTGAAATAAGACAAAGCACCTTATCAGATCATAATGGAATAAAGGTGGAAATTAACAAATGTATGGTGGCTAAACAACACACATTCTTAACAATCACTGGGTCAAAGAAGAAATCATAAGATAAATTAGTAAATATCTCAAGGTGAATGCAAATGAGAACAAAACTTATCAAAACTTATGGGGTACAATGAAAGTAGTGCTGAGAGGAAAATTTATAGCCCTAAGCACCTATATTAATAAAGAAGAAAGAACTAAAATCAAAATCTAACTGAATACCTGGAGGAGCTAGGAAAAGAATAGCAAACCAATCCAAATCAAGCAGAAGGAAAGAAATAATAAAGATTAGAGCAGATATAAATGAAATTGAGAACAAAAACACAATAGAGAAAATTAGAAAAAAAAAGCTGGTTCCCCATGAAGATCAATAAAACTGACAAACTGTTACTAGACTAATAAAGAAAAAAGAGAGAAGATACAAAAAAATAAAATCAGAAACAAAAGGGGGTACTTTACTAATAACCCATCAGAAATAAAACGGATCATAAGAGTATACTATTCAAAATTATTTGCCAACAAAGTAGACAACCTAGATGAAATGGACAAATTCATAGAAATGCACAAACAATCTATATTGGTTCTACAAGAAATACAAGAACTCAACAAACCAGTCACATTTAAAGAAATTGAAACAGTCATAAAAAATCTCTCAACAAAGAAAATTCCAAGACCAGATAGATTCACAGGTGTATTCTACCAAGCATATGAAGAAGAATTAACAGCAGTTCTGTTTAAACTCTTCCAAAAAATTAAAGCACAGAAAATATTACCCAACACACTTTATAGATCCATCATCACTCTAATACCAAACCAAATAAATATAGTATGAGAAAATAAAATTACATACCATTCCCTCTATGGAACATTGATGCAAAAATTCTCAATGAAATACTTGCACATAGTATTATTCAACAGCATATTAAAAGAATTAAACAACACGATCAAGTGGGTTATATTCCTGGTACACCAGGGTGTTCAACACAATAAAATCAATTAACATAATACACCACATTAATAAATTGAAGGAAAAAAAAAAACACATGTCCATCTCAATTGTTGCATAAAAGGCATTTGACAAAATCCAGCATTCTTTCTTGATGAAAAACACTCTGAAAGAAAGGAATAGAAGGAAAGTTTCTCAGCATGATAAAGGGCTTATATGAAAAACACACAACCATCATAATACTCAATGGGGAAATTTCAAAAGCTTCCTTTCTAAAAACAGGAAGAAGACAAGAATGACCATTTTCACTACTGTTATACTTTTACTCATCATTGTGCCAGAAGTTCCAGCTAGATCACTTGCACAAGAAAAATAAATAAAAGGCATCCAAATTGGAAAAGCAGAAGTAAAACTCTCACTATTCACAGATGACATGATCTTATAATTAGAAAATTGTGAAATATTTATGACCAAGCACCTAGAGCTAATATATGAATTCAGCAAAGTGGCAGAATACAAAGTCAACACACAAAAGTCAGTAGGGATTCTATACACTAGTAATGAACAATCTGACAAGGAAATCAAGGAGAAAATTCCATTTACAATAGCAACAGAAAGATCCAAATAAGCAGGAATTAATTTAACCAGAGATGTAAATGACTTGTACTCTGAAAACTACAAAACACTGCTAAAAGAAATCAAAGAACACTTAAACAAATGGAAAGACATTCCATGTTCATGGACTGGAAGACTAAATATCATGAAGATGTCAATCCTACCCAAACTGTTTTATAGATTCAACACAATCCCAATCAAAATTCCAATAGCCTACTTTAAATAAATAGAACAGTCAATCACAAAATTCATTTGGAAGGGAAAGGCGACCAGAAAATCTAAAAGTCATCCTAAAAGAGAAGGGAAAATTTGGAGGACTCACACTCCCTGACCTTGAAACAAATTACAAAGGAACAGTGGTCAAAACAGCAAGGTATTAGCAAAATGGTAGACATATTGATAAAGGGAATAGAAAGATGAGTTCAGAAATAGACCCACACATCTCCACTAAACTGCTTTTTGATAAGCCTACCAAGTCCATTTTACTAGGACAAAACAGCCTCCTCAACAGATTGTGCTGGGAGAACTGGACATCCATTCTCAAAAGAATGAAAGAGGACCCCTATCTCACTTTTTATATAAGAATCAACTCAAAATGAATCAAAGACTTAAATATAAAAGCCAGGAGCATAAAACAACCAGAAGACTTCCTGAAGATTTAGGAATGCATCTTCAACATCTTGTGGTTGGTGATGGTTGGGGGGGCTCTTAAAACTTACACTCAAAGAATGAAGAATGAAAGGAAAAAATGGATAAATAAACACTTTTGCACTTCAAAGGATTTTGTGAAGAAGGTGAAAATGCCACCAATTAATGGGAGAATATATTTGAAAATCACATATCCAACTCAAAAGTTAAAAAACAAATGACCCAATTAAAAAATGGGCAAGAGACTTGAATAGACATTTTGCCAAAGAAGAATTACAAAGGCAAAAAAAAAAAAAAATTTGTTCAACATCACAGCTGTTAGGGAAATGCAAATCAAAGCTAAAAAGAGTTATCATTTCACACCTATTAGAATGGCCTCTATGAAAAAGGCAGAAAACTACAAGTTTTGGAGAGGACATGGAGAGATAGGAATGCTTATTCAGTCTTTGTGGGAATGTAGAATGGTACAGCCACTGTGGAAGACTTGTGTTTCCTAAGGAAGTTATATAAAGATCTGCCATGTGACTTGTGAATGCCATGTGACCTGGTAATTAGGTATTACCCAGAAGTAAGCCCAGTGACACAAACAGACATGGGCACACCAATGTTTATAGTGTAATTATTCACAATTCCCAAAAGGAGGAGATAGCCTATGTGTCCATCAGCCAATGAATGGATTAATAAACCATGGTATATACATACAGTGGAATATTATTCAGCTATAAGAACAAATTACATCATGCAGCATATGACAACATGGATGAACATGGAGGACATTCTGCTGAGTAAGGCAAGCCAGACATAAAAGGACACATATTACATGATTTCACTATTATGAACTAAACACAATGAGTAAATTCATGGAACTAATAACTAGAATAAAGATCAACAGAAAATAGAAAGAGGTTTGAGAATGGAAAGCTGGGGATTAATCTGGGCAGAATTGGTAAAAATTGTTTGCTTATAAATTTTTGGAAATTAATAGAAATGTTGAAAGCACATCATAGTGTTTGTAATTATTGCTAATATACTGGTTATGATAGTGGTTTAAAAGGAAAGTCTAAGGTCCTGTATATCATTAGGAGAAAAGCTAAAAGAAATGAAACCTGGGACTATATAGCATAGTAAACCCTCATTTGAAAAATGAGTATGGTTAATAGTGCAATATAAAAATGTTTTTTTCTGAAAGAGAAAAAAATGTACGTTAAAGTTTTGTCATATCAGTGTGATATTTAGGCAAAAAATACAACCAAAGCAAACTATGAACAAAAGTGTAGAGTAATATATTAATAATCTTCAATGGTTAAAAAGTGAAATATGCTAAATCAAATGAATTAGACAAAAAAAAATACTACATGTTACTTGACTCCATCTATGCAAAATGCAAGTAGAAATAAATTAGAGAGACATAAATAGATTAGAAGGTATGTATGGCAGGGGAAACAGAGAGAGACTGAGAGGTGACTACTAAGGGTTAGACTTTTGTTGTTTTTTTTTTTTTTTGG